>PVIH01010323.1:0-76271 GCA_004025045.1 Sigmodon hispidus
GCAATCCCTGTGCATTTTCTCATATCAACATTTTAGATATTAAATTGTACTTTGTAGTTGTTGTTTGTTAGCAGTAGTTTGACCTCACTTATGTTAGTACCTTTCTCTTTCCCAGACACTGTCTTATGATGATCCCTATAGTATGTAGTTTTATACCTAGTTTAGAACCTTCCTATTTAGACAAAACGGGGAGATGTAGGGGGAAATCAGGAACTGTATATGTGAACGATCGCGTCGTAGGAATGGAGACGAGCTGGGCGTGGTTAACTGAAAAGGATTCTGGAAGTAGACCTTCGAGGGAGGGGACCAGGACAGGAAGTCGTCATTCTCTCACGAGAGTTCCCCGACCGAGTGCACAGTTCGCTCCAGCTGCCCGGGAGTTCGGACGTACGACATGGAGATGAAGAATCTTCCTTAGAAATGCTCCGGCGCGCTGCAACCTCATCCTGTCATCTTCTCCTAAAACCGGCTCTGTTTTGTAAGCTATTTTCACCAAATAAACCCTGTTTAAAACATATCTCAGGGCGGGTTTTTACCGCGATAAATCAGGAAATTACATAGCTATCTCAGCAGAGGAAGAGAAAGTATTCAATAACATTTAACCTATTCACATGAGACACACATTATAGATGAAATTGCTAAGTGTGAAAAGCTTCCATAAATGTACTTCTCTCAGTGTCTGGAGAGACATCCTCGAAGTTAAGAGCACTGGTTGCTCTTCTAGCAGAGTATGATTCAGTTCCCAACAACCACATATTGGTTCACAACCATTTATAACACCAGTTTTAGGGGATCTGATACCCTTTCCTGGCTTCCAGAGGCACTGGGCATGCATATAGTACACAGACATATAGACAGACAAAAAGTAAAATAAAAAAGTACATTTTTTATAAAAAAGTATTTCACTTAAATTATACAGTCATTCTTGGTGGTGGGCCTCTAAAAGTGTTAATAAAATCATATTCAACACAAAGTTGTTGTGTCTTATCTGATTTTACTTCATATTTTATTGGCCATATTAGTCCCTGTGGTAATTTTTAACCACACCGTGTAGTCAGTTTTAAATTCCTAAATGGAAGCAACATATTTGTTTTAGCTCAAGAAGAGGGAACAAAATATTGGCACACACACATAAAAAAAAAAAAAACAACTAGAAAACTAGACTGGGGGATGGGAGCATGATGAGGGAAAAGAGAAACTGTCTTCATTAGACTTTCTGAGGTAGATGGTCTTCTGATGGATAGTCTTTTTTTCCTGTTAGCAATTCCGTGGGAGCTTTGCTAGTAGGGGAGGAAGATGAAGGTCCTTCAGGGAGGCTTCTCCCTTGGCATGATTGGTTCTTTGGACTGGAGAAGACTTTAGGTAAGGATATGTTGTGGGTGGCTGTCCAATGTGCTAAAGCTTATGGGTATCTATCTCTAGTATCCATTCACTAGGATTGCAGGACTCTATCACTTGTGGCAAACAAAGTATGTGGGAGCCAAGCCAATGGATGTCCTCCTACAATCTCAACATATAAGAGTCTGAGGCAGAAGTCCCTTCCCCCTCCAGACCCTTCAGCCTCCCTCTCTCCATCCCCCCATCCTCTCCCCAGAAAGGGCCAGAAGTCCCAAGGTGGATCAGCTCAGCATCCATTCTAGGAAAGTCTGATTTCCTCATCCTAATATCAAGCACAATATTAATCCAGGCTATTAAAAAAAAAAAAGAGTCAGGATGTGGTGGCACACACTTTTTAATGCCAGCACTAGAAAATTTGACATAAAAAGGATATGGCTGAGCAGAAAAAGAAACATAAGGAGGAAGAAGATTCAGAAGTACTTAGTCTGAAGATTCGTAGAGACAGAAGTTTCCCCTTTTGTCCTGAGTATTTGGTAGAGGTAAGAAGTTTCTCTAGTGGTTGGTTCCTGTGTTTCTCTGATCTTTCAGCTTTACTCCAATATCTGATTCAAGTTATTATTATAACACCAATTAGAATTCATGTAACAGAATCCTAATTAATATACCCTTCCCAACTCATCCTCCCATTTCTATTCCTCCCTCCCCCAATTCAACCACATAATCTATTTTTTTACCCAGAGAGATCCATGTGTTTTCCCCTAAAGCCCTCATTACTTAGTTTCTATGGGTTTGTGGAATGTAGTATGATTATCCTTTACTTTACAGCTAATATTCACATATAAGTGAATATATACCATAGTTATCTTTCTGTATCTGGGGTAACTCATTCAGGATAATTTCTTTCTAGTTTTTTGTTTGCTTGCAAATTTTATGATGTCATATTTTTAACAGCTGAGTAATAATCCACTATGTAAATGTACCACATTTTCTTTATCCATTTTTTGGTTGAGAAGCATCTAGGTTGTTTACAGTTTCTGGTTATTATGAATGGAATAGAAATAAACATGATTTAGTAACTGTCCTTATGGTAGGATGAACTATCCTTTGAATATATTTCTATGGAACAATCTTTGTACATTCTAAATGTGCATTACTCTCATAGGTAAATAAAGAGCTGATTGGCCTATAGTTGGCAAAAGGAAATTGGGTAAAAGATACAGACTAGGGAGCTTCTGAAAAGAAGAAGAAAGAAATTGTGAGGAAATGCCATGAGATTTACAGTGAGTAGGATGAAAAGTATGTAGTTATAGCCTTGAGGTATCATATAATTAATATAAATGGTAAATTTAAGTTATAAGAGCTAGCTAAAAACAAATCTAAACTATCAGCCAAACATTTTTAATTAATAATATATCCCTGTATGGTTATTTTCAAACTGATTGGTGGTACAGAAAACTCAGCATATAGTATATGCCCAAGAGTCATATAACTAAATCCTGAGGTAGATCAATGCCCAACCTTCTGAGATACAGCCACATTGCTTTCTATAGTGACTGCACACATTTGTACTTATATCAGGATTGGATAAGTGTTCAATTTACACCACATTCTCAGTAGCATGAATAGTCACTTGTGTTTTTGATCTTAACCATTGTAACAGGCTTAAGGTGGAATCTCATGGTAGTGTTAATTTGCATTTCCCTGATGGCTAAGGATTTGAATCTTTCTTTGTTTCTTAGCCATTTAAGTTTGCTATATTGAGAATTCCCTGTTTAGGTCTGTACTACATTTAAAAAGTATCCTTTTGTTTGTATTGATGATTAATTTCTTGATAAATTGTGTTTGTGTATTGTTTTATTGATTTATTGTGTTTGATTGTTTTATTGAATTCTGTCTGCTGTTTAATGATGTTTTTCTGGATTTCTTAACGGAGAATTCTTGAAATTTTGTGATCCATTAGATATGGGGTCAAAGAACAAATATGAAAGAAAAACCACAATAGATATTCTCCCACAGAGCTAGGGATTAGCTGAAGAGTTAGACTGGAGATCAAGAGGAGAGAGGAAGATCTAGAATCAGTCTTTTTGCTTATTTTCCCTTAGATTAGCAAAAGTTGCCTGCTGGAGTTAGCAGCTTGGAAAAGTTGGAGGAAGAAGGTTAAAATGGGTATATCTGTGGGATCCACAGGAGATGGGGCAGAGAACAGGGAATGCTGCAACAGGTATTCTGTTGCAGAACTAAGGGTAATACTGAGGTTTGAATCTGAAGGATGAGAGGGATCTGCAGTAGGCCTACCTCTCATCTATATATAATTAAAAGAAAAAAGTTTGACCATGTTGAGATGAGCCTGTTATGTTGGCTTATCTATCATGATGCAAGAATTTAAAGTAAAATTGGATTTTTTAAACTCATTAAAAAAATAAAAGCAAAGTCATCTTTTACATGTCAAGTAATTTTGTTATTTCCTCAATTGTCTTTAAGTATAATAAAGGGCTTTTAGCACTAGTTTAAGTAAATTTTATTCAAATTTACAAATAGCTATTGAGTTAGATGTTTTTAAATTTTAGTTTAAGATTTTCTTTATAAAACTGGGCATGGTAGTACACATCCTTAATCTTATATACCTGGGAAGTAATGGCAGGTAGATCTTCATGAATTCAAGGCTACTCTACATAACAAGTTCAAAAATAGTCAGAATCCATAGAAAAACCTTGTCTTAACTTTGAAGACTAGGCATTTGACTCTTTGCTGCCATTCTAACTTCTCAGGTTGGGTCTAGCTGAAAAGCAGATAAATTTTATTCAGTCTTGGAACAATGCAGTGTTAATATGCAAATGGTGTATCAGAAGTGTTCCTGAATCTGCTATAACTACATGTAGCTTCTGAGCCCAGAATTAAACTTTCTGTAGCATTAGAAGAATCTCACTACTAAACCTCAAAATTTTTTGATGTCAGCAGATTGTACATGTGGTCCTTGGGTAGACTAAATGCAGCAGGAGCAAGATGGCTCATAAATGAAAGAGCAGTAGGCAGGACATATGATTTTCAAATGGCATGGGGTTGAGTTGTAGCAGGGGCTAGAGACCTTTGTCTAAAGGAAGGACTCAAACACCTAATTTTCTATTGATACCAAAAATATACATCAGAGAATAGAAAGTATTATGATGTAATTCTAGCAGGCAATCAAGTCAACATCTTTATCCATTAGAAAAGTGTAAATTAAAACTACTTGATTTTATCTTATCTCAATCAAAATAGATACAACTAAAAAATGCTAGAGTGGATGTAGAAAAATGGAAATGCTTATTCACTGTTTATAGGAGTGCAAACCTGTGAGCTGCTACAGAAATCAATGTGAAGGCTCCTCAAAAAAGCTAGATTTATCATACAACCCAGCTATTCCTCTCCTAGAAAGATTTTTTTTTTTAAAAAAAAAAGAACTTTATATCTTACTATAGATACTTGCTTATCCAAGTTTGTTGTTGTTCTAGTCACAATAGCCAGGAAATGGAATCAGCCTAGATGTATGTATATTTACGCAATGGACTATTATTCAAATATTACTTAAATAACAGATAAATTGATGGAGCTGTAAATAACCATTCTGACTACCACAGACCCCAAAAAACAAATATTGCACACTTAATCTCAAATGCATTAAGAGAATCAAAGTACCCACTGAGGTCAGAAAACTAGTATAGTATAGGACATTTGAGAAAGAGGAGATAAAAAGCAGATAGTATG
Source organism: Sigmodon hispidus (assembly GCA_004025045.1). NCBI lineage: Eukaryota > Metazoa > Chordata > Mammalia > Rodentia > Cricetidae > Sigmodon > Sigmodon hispidus. The sequence continues at coordinate 5,083 of PVIH01010323.1, forward strand.
AAAGAAGAATGGGGAATGGCAGAGCAAGAATTAAGTCAAGTGGGAGATGAAAAGGCATGGTGTGGGGGGTGTTATGTGAGGAAAAACTAAAGACCTTTGGGAAAGTTGTATGAAAATGTGCTACTATGGAAACTTCCTTAAGCATATGCATATACATATATTTAAATAGTTTACATGGAGCTACTCAATAACAGAGGAATAATAATACTCCTAGACATCAGTTTATAAAATAAAATCCCAGATCCAGGAATAGACTATTTCTTTTGAAGCTGTTAGTCCGTGACTTTCCCTAGATATCTAAACATTACAGACTACTACAACTACTCTTGGTTATCATTCAAAACTTAATAGAGAAACTCTATTGCTAAAGACTCCAAATTCTTGAGTAATAGAACATGAAATAATCAAGCAGGTACCAACCTAGAAGCTTCATATGTATTGATAAGCTTCCATGTGCTAGAAGGTGCTAGGTATGCTAGTGGAGGAAAAAGGTAATCATCAATATTATCTAGCTGTGAGTTACAATTATAATTAGCCTTATAGATATACCACTAGTGCCATGGTAGCAGAAATGTTATGGTAGTAACCAATCACTTTGTGATTAAATTTAAGGCCCATTACACAGAATAAAACCCGTGCCAATTTGCAGAAAGTATTATGAGTTTCCTGGTGGGTGGTTTAGGGCTTATGTATCTATATATATAACTTGCAAATTATGTTGCCTTTTTTCACTTGTAGTTTATACTTCTCTTGTTCTATTGTTTTAGCTGAATCAAGGACTGAATTGAGTAAAAAGCCTGAACATCCTTGTCTTATTTCTAATTTTTGTGGAAATGTTTTAGTTGTTTTTCAGTGTTGGCTATAGAAACCATTATCATTTACAGACTTCATTATTTTGAGGTATATTTCTCCTAATCTTCATTTCTTAAGAACGTTTTATTGTAAGAAAACATTTTATCTTCTCAGAAAGCTTTTTCTTCATCTATTGCTATACTATGTGATTTCTATCTTTGAATCCACTTACATAACACTAAATAATTGACTTAACTGAACCATGCTTGCATTCATCTCATCTTGCCTCAATTTTTTTTAGGCCATATGCATCTAGAAATTCAGCTTTTTTTTTTTTTTTTTTTTTTTTTTTTTTTTTTTTTTTTTTTTTTTTTTTTTTTTTTTTTTTTTTTTTTTTTTTTTTTTTTTTTTTTTTTTTTAGATTTTCCAGTTGTATAGAATATGCATTTAAGTAATAAACTATTAATCTTTTCAATTTCATTGGTGTCTATCTAATGGCTCTGTTCATCTCCAACTTTGTCAATTTAGGTTCTCTTTGCCCTTTCCCCATATTTGTCTAAAGGGTTGCCTACCTTGCTTATCTTCCCAAAAACAAAAAGCCTGTTATGTTCTAGTTTTACTCTCTTGCTCTGATAAAACATGCTTACCAAAAGCAATCTGGGAAGAGTTGATTTCACCACGCACTCCTAGGTCATAACCCATTATTGAAAGAAGTCACAATGGGAAATCAAACAGAAACCATGGAAGAATATGGATTGCTGGCTTGCTCTCTGGTTCACTCTTTTGCTCTGTTACCTTCTTATATAGCCCAGGCTCATCTGCCTAGGGAATGGTGTCAAGCAGGGTTGATGAGTAAGAAGCAGTAGGAAAAGTAGCTGGTAAGGAAAATTTGAAATACTGTTACAAGCCAGTCAATGTAGTTTATTAAGAATTAAAAGGTTATAGTTTTTATGTATGCCTGTGTGCAGCAAATGAGTGCAGATGTCCATGTTGGTCAGAGGCATAACCCTGGATGGCTATAAAGAAAAACAGGGGACTGGAGAGGTGACTCGGTGGTTAAAAGTATTTGTTGCTCTTTCAAAGAACCTATGTTTGGTGCCTAAGTCTGATATAAGCACTAATAACTCTCTGCAATTCCACTTCTAGTAAATATGGTGAGCTCTTCTGGCACTTACAGGCACTATGCACATGGTACAGACAAACATGAAGGCAAAACACTTAAACATACGATTTTTTTTCTTTTAAGTACAAAAGGAGGAAGTGACATAAGTTATATGAGGATATATATTTTGAGGAAGTAAGATATAAGTTAAAAAGAAATAGGGATGCTCTGGGTGAAAAGATAAACAATCCTAGACCCCAAGAAAGCAATTCGTAAACAAAAGCACTATGAGACATATATGCAAGAATAGAGGCTGAATAAATTTTAAAAAATATTTATGAAATTTCTGATACAGCTGTACTAAGTTGGAAAGCAGCTTTCAGATACTTCTGGTTCTTGCAAGCTGCATGCACATGATGCTATGTGGGAGAAGGGCAAATGGGAGCCACTGGGCTCTGTAACCTATGTACCAGGTGGTTTGGTATATGGAGAGGTATTTGTAAGTCCTTTCCTGATAGCTCCCTCAGAACTCTTTTGATCTCTTCAGATCTGTAGGTCCAATGTATTAAGAGTAGTACTTTCCATAGTCTTTAATGTTTTCCAGAGCTTGATTCTACCTGTTTTCTTACAGAAATCTTCCTGGGCTTAATAAGTTTGATTATAGAATCTGCCTCATAGAAAAAGATTGTTGTTTATTTTCCTGAGCTTCAGTAATCAGGCTTCTAGGTTACCATGCTACCTAGGAGTCCCAGTGTTACATTATGCTAGCAATGAGCATTGTGACTGGACAGTGAAATATTGTGATAGCACAGTGGAACACTGTGATGGACACAATGCAGAATTGTGATAGGTACAGAAAATTGTTATCAGACAATGGAGCACTCTTATTAGAACAGGACTGTGACAGGATACTAAAACAATTTGATGAAATTGTAAAAGGGCAGATGAGCAGTAGAGATCTTGATTGGATCCAAGAGTATTGTGATGGATCAAAAGAAAATATGATGGGGCAAAGAAACATTGTGATAGAACATGAGTATTGTCAGTGAATACACAGACACCAATTTAGATCATTGTGATGAGACAATGAGCCAATGTGATGAGTACAGAGGTGCATTGTGAGAGAAAACAGACCATGATCAGATAAATATTGTGACTGCACAGCTAAAACATGCAATAGAATAAAGGATTATGATGAGAACTAAAACTGAGGTGGGTAGTAGTACATTTTTGAGCACTGTGATATTAGGAGAGAGGAGTATTGTGACAATATTTCTAAGTTATTGTCAAAAGCAAAAAAAAGTACTGTGATTGGTTAATTGTCCAGTAGAAAACCAGTGATGGACAAAGAAACACATTGACAGGACAGTGAAGTATTATAGTGGAACAGGAGAGGGCTGATATCAAGCAGTTAGCCAAACCTGGTGGCACACACCTTCAACTCTAGCACTAAGGAGACATGGCAGTTTGCAGCTAGCCTGGTCTACATCTTGAGTACAAACACACATCCAAAAAAAAAAAAAAATCATTATTCTTCTGGATTTCTAACCTAACACACCTTTTTTTAATATTATGTCTCAGGGTTTTATTGCTGTGAAGAGACACCATAATCATGGCAACTGCTAAAAAGGAAAACAATTAATTGAAAGTGACTTACAGTTTCAGAGGTTTACATCATTATCATCATGTTGGGAAACATGGCAACATGCAGGCAGATATGATGCTGGAGGAGCTCAGAGTTCTACACCCAGATCAGCAGGAAACAGTAAGTGAAATATCATACTAGACCTAGTTTGAGCACTTAAAATCTCAAAGTCTGCCCCCTAGTTACACACTTCTCCAACTAAGTTACACCAACTCCACCAAGGCCACTTTCTAATATGAGGGTCTATGAGACTGGGGGGGATGGACAATTTTTATTCAAACCAACAGACTGTGAGATTGGAAGACTTTCCAATGTGTTTCTCCTTCATATTAACCTTTAACTACATCTTCTTACCCTAATGCTAACTCTTTTGAAAAAAATTAATGCTCACTATAACACCTAACATCCCAAATTCTAATACTAATCCTATCTTCAATCCTATTCTAACAAACTACCAACACTATTACTACCCCCCAACTCTGATCCCAACTGGAACTCTAAATGAGACAACACTGTACCTCATGTTCAGCTACATTTAATATTAATCTTAATGATATCCCAAACATTAATCCATAATGCAAAAACCTAAGCCTAAAATTTAAACCCCTAACACTAGCACCCGATCTCTAGTCTTACCAGATTTATCCTAATCTATAACAATCAAGACTATCACTTACCTCCTAACTTCTACTATTCCAATCTTAACTCTAGTCCTCTCTATGCTCTGAACTACAAACAAATCAAAATAGAATATCCAGGTGCCAATATGACAGAAACAAAATTTTATTTAGCAATTCTTCACAGTGTTTGAATCAGCTTCGGGCTGTACTGCTTCTCTTTAAACATGGACAAAAAAAATAATTCTAACTTAAATCAGTGTAAAAAAGAGATCTATTTAAAAACCACTCCTTAGCAATTATAACCTTACCATTTATTAAAGATGAAAGCAAATTTTCATACTAATTAATGAGATGCTTTTTATTCAAATATTAAATCTTACTTGAATGTAGCACTTGCCTTTAATGTCAACACTCAGGAGGCAGAGGAAGGTGAATTTCTAAATTCAAGGTCAGCCTGGTCTACATACTGAATTACAGCCAGTCAGGGCTACACAGTGAGACCTTGTCTCAAAAAATAAATAAATGTAATAAATAAATCTTAGCTGAATATCCAAGAACGCAAAATAAAGAGAATCAATATTTTCCATAGCTGAATCATCAATGCTGAGTGGTCTTTATATAAATTAGTACAAAATGGCAAATGTACATTTAGGAGCATTTCAGAAATTATTAGATTATCCCAAACTAAAATTCCCTTTAAAATCTTTGTAAAATACATCTTGGCAAATTAGAAATTTTTTTAAAAAATCAAGTTTTCTTTTTAATACAATGTGATCCAAAGGTATACTAATCTCTTACAAACTAAAAAGTGACTAAAAAAGTAGCAAAGTATCAAAACTTTTTAACTTCACAAAGTAAAAGAGCTAATTCACTAAGGACAATAAGTTTAATAAAATCTAAGTCTACAGTGTTTATAAAGTTAATAGTAGTGACATTAGTGTATAGTGACCTTAACATTAATATTGACTAAAATACAACTCACTGAAACCCAGACCAACATCTATTCCTTAAGACTCTATTCACAATGAGGCCTTCAGAATTGTATCAATTATACCATTATACTTTTATACATTTACACAAAGTATTTTCAGTTTTCTAAATACTATTAACCCCACATATTTTGGGGTTGTATGTGGCATATACTATATTAGAGATAATTAGTGATATCACTTGAGAAGATCTAGAATCACCTGGGAGATTAGCTTCTGAGCTTGCTTGTAAGGGATTTAAGCTGAGACTTTAGGAAGATCCACCATGAAGGAGGTGACACTATTTCCTGGGTTTGGGTTCTAGACTGTATAAAATGGAGAAAGTTACGAATTAATGATTATTCATAACAAGCTCCTCCTGCTGTGACTTCTGTGCCATGTCAGACTGTAACACAGCTAAACCTCTGAACCAAATGAAACTCTTCCTAGTTTGTTTTGTCGGAATATTTAATTACGGCATCAGAAAAAGTAACACATAATGGCCTTTAGATATGAAATTGTCTAATAATGTATGTATCGCAAACTACCTCTATTGTTGGAAGACTGTACTTAAAAATTTTCATCTCAATATATGCCTCTCTAAAAGAAATAGCAACTCATTCTTTTGGAATATTCTTATTCTTTAGGTAAGAGTGTTGGGGATTTAGTTTTATATGTGTCCAATAAGTATTATACCTAAGAAATAACATATCGAGTACTTACTCTTCAGCTTTTGATTGCAAACTAGGGCTTAAACTGCTTGGGCAAGTCCCGCATTTGCAATTCTCCTCCATCTGCCACCTAAGTAGCTAGTACTACAGACTTGTATCACCAAGCCCTTCTAGGACCAATATTAAATGCAAATTCCTGGTAAATACAATATATTCATACCCTATATAACATTACATTCATGTTATAAAACATTATAGATTAATTTGCATCAAGATTTCAATATACTTCCAACAGTCTTTCCTTTTCCAATAATTTTTACTATTAGGTAAAAATTTTACAAACTTTACTTTCCAAATTAGTTTCAACTCACAATCTATTCTAATAAGAACTACCCATTTGCATTACATCCATTTTTAAGATGTTCCACCAGAGATGTTCAAGTTTTCAAATTGAACTGGGCATCATTTTTTTGTTTTGTTTTTTGAGATGGGGTTTCTGTACATAGACCTTCAGAGATCTTTCTGCCTGTTTCTCCAGTACTGACATTAAAGGCATGCAGCACAATTCCCAGCTTGGAACTGAGCATTTTAACACGTATTTGTGATAGGTCTTTCTTTAGTAAGTCTGTAATTTAAAGAACAAAATAACTGAAGCCTTCCCCAAATATACTACTAAGTTTTCTTTTCAGTATTAAGCTTTTGCACTGTTCAGATTCATGGAGTTTTTTCTCCAGCATGAGTTTTTCCATGTCTTTGAAGGGACCGGTAACATCTAAAGCCCTTACGACATTGCTTACATTCATATGGTTTTTCATAACTATGAGTTCTTTCATGTCTTTGAAGGGAGCTGTGACATCTGAAAGTTTTGTCACACTGTTTACACTCAAAGGGTTTTTCTCCAGTATGGATTCTTTCATGCACTTGAAGAGAAGGGAGACGCCAGAAGGCTTTATCACAATGTTGACATTCATAAGGTTTTTCCTCAGAATGAGTTCTTTCATGCAATCGAAGAGAGCTTTGAACTCTGAAGGCCTTACCACATTGTTTACACTCATAAGGTTTTTCTCCAGTATGCGTTCGTTCATGTCTTTGAAGAAAAGAGGGATAAATGAAGGTTTTACTGCATACCTTACATTCATAGCGTTTCTCTGCAGAATGAGACCTTTCATGCATTTGAAGTAAATAACGAGAAACAAAGATCTTGCCACACTGCTTACATTCACATGGATTCCCTTCAGCTTTTTTTCGTATATTACTAAGGTTGAAAATGTTACGACGCTTGAATTCATAGAGTTTCTCATGACTGTGAGATAGTTCATGCACTCGAAGACTACTGAAAACTGTGAAGGTTTTACCACATTGTTTACATTCATGGGATTTCTCTCCAGGATGAATTCCAGGTAGCTGAAGGGAACTTGAACCACCAAGAACTTTATTACTTTGCTTACATTCATAAGCTTTTTCTTCAGTATGAGTCTTTTCAGGTACTTGAAAATAACTGAATTTTCTGGCCACTTTATTTAATTGTTGGCATGTATAGGGTTTTTCTCCAGTATGAGTTAGTTCATGTAACTGAAGGGAACTGGAACAACTGAAATTTTTACTACACTGTTTACATGTATACAATCTTTCTTCAGTGTGAGTTCTTTTATGTATGTGAAAATAAGTGAAACTTCTAAATGTTTTAGTACATTGCTTACATTCATAGGGTTTTTCATCACTGTGATTTCTTAAATGTCTCTCAAGTAAACAAGGAAAAATGAAGGACTCACTACATTGTTTGCATGCATATTTATATGTATAGTGCTTTTTTTCAGTATGAAATTTTTTATGTTTTTCCAGGGAAGAAGAATAAAAAAAGGCTTTACTACATATCTCACATTTATAGGGCTTTTCTACAATATGAGATCTTTTGTGTACTTGGAAGGTACTCAAATCTCTGAAAACTTTACTACACTGCTTACATTCAAAGGACTTTCCCTCAGTGTAAGCTCTTTCATGTCTTTGAAGAGAACACAGAAATGTTTTACTACATATTTTACATTGATAAGGTTTCTCTACCCTATGAGACCTTGCATGTAAGCGAAGAGAACTATGACTTCTGAAGGCTTTACCACACTGTTTACACTTATAAGGTTTTCCCCAAGAATGAGTTCGTTTGTGTCTTTGAAGAAAAGGAGAACAAAGAAAGGCTTTACTGCATAGCTTACATTTATATGGTTTCTCTCCAGAGTGAACTCTTTCATGTGTCTGAAGTAAATATGGGTAAGTGAAGGACTTATCACACTGTTTACATGCATAAGATTTTTTCCCAAGATGAGTTATTTTATGTCTTTGAAGGGAACAGTGACTTCTGAAAGCTTTACCACACTGTTCACAGTCATAACATTTTTCACCATTGTGAATTCTTTCATGCATACGAAGGTAACTCTGACATTTGAAAGCTTTACCACACTGTTTACATACATAAAGCTTTTCTGTATTATGAATTCTTTCATGAAATCGAAGAGAACTGGGAGAACAGAGGGTTTTTCCACATTGTTTACATTCATAGGGGTTTTCAACATGAAAAATTTCATGTAACTGAAGATAATTGTGACATTTGAAGGCTTTCCCACACTGTTTACATTCATAGGGTTTTTCTGCAATATGAGTTAATTTGTGCAATCGAAATAAATTTTGATGTCCAAATAATTTTCCACAGTGTTCACATTCACAGAGCTTTTCTCCAGTGTGAACTCTTTTATGACTTTGAAGAGAATTAGAAGAATTCAGAACTTTACCACATTGTATACCCTCATAACATTTGTCTTCCGTGTTGGTCCTTCCATCTACAGAAAATGAAGGGGGGCAAATGAAGGCCATTCCACATTGCTTATAGGATTTTTCAACACTGTGACTTTGTTGCTGCATTCCAAGTGAACCTGGAAAACAAAGATTTTTAAAACATTTCAATTTCATAAGGTGCTTGTGTATCATTGAACGTTTGTGAGTTCAAAGTCTCCCTATGCTGTTTACATTTATATTGCTTCTTACCATATTTGTGTTCAGATGGTTTGTCCTCCAAGTGAGACATGATGTGCTCATTCAAGGATAAATGGCAAGTAAAAACTTTTCCACACACACCACAGTCAGATGGCTTTTTTCCAGTAGAAATGTTTATACTTCTACAGAGATTTGGTATCCAGGTAAAAGTTTCTCGAAACTGATCACCTTCTTTATAGATTGTATCTACAAGGTAGCTTCTGTTTAAAAAAAATAAATAAATAAAAACATGTTAGCAATGGCTGTTTTACTAATGACTCTCTGCTTACTTGTAGATGTTAGACTTACTCTATTCATAAAAATCAGTGTATGCTTGTGTCATCTGAATAGTTTCAAAGAAAATGGACTGATGATTCTACATTATGTTCTTAAAGAGCTACTATCAAAATAGCCACCAAAGGTTGGAGAGACGGTGTATCAGTTAAGAGAACTGGCTGCTATTCCAGAAGTCCTGAGTAAATTCCTAGCACCCAAGTCATGACCTACAACTGTCTATAACTATAGGCCCAAGGGATACAATGTCTTCTTTTGATGTGTAGATATATGGCAGATGAAATAGCCATATACATGGAAAACATAAATAAATCTTTATATATTTTTATGTGTGTTATTTAGCTACTGTTTCCAAGTGAACTGTTTTTTCAAATATATTCACTGAAGTAGGTATTTTTGGTGAATATTTCCTAATGATAAGTAAATTTTAAGGTTCTGGCTTTTGTTTTCCTTTTTAAATTTAAAATTTCACTGTTATTTTATGTGCATGGGTATTTTGCCTGTATGTATGTATGCCTGTGTACCATAATGAATCCTCTGGAAGTGGAGCAACACATGGTGGTAAGCCTTCAGGGAGATGTGGAGACTAGTACCTGGGTCTTCCAGTGCTCTTAAATACTTTTAAAACACTCCCTCCAGCTCCTTTGTTGTTGTTGTTTGTAAATCTTCCTAACACATTAAGAGTTTTTCAAAGAAAACTTTACTTGTATATTTAAATTACCTTAGATATCTCCAAGAATGTTTGTACTGTTCTTCTGTATTCTGGGCTTCCCATCTGATGCCTAAAATGTAGACCCAGAAAAACCACAAATTAGTAGAAATTACAGGAAAATCAGTTTCTGGGTTTGATGTATACTGGAACCATGCTAATGTATTCACTGATTTCTTTCCTTTCCAAATTCCAAATCATAAAACTCAAACCATTTGTTCCTTGAGAAAATAAATGGTGCCACTCTTACCAATAGAAGTAAGGTTACTGCATATTTCCAGCATCACATCCCTGTATAGTTTCTTCTGAGAAGGATCTAGCAAAATCCATTCTTCCTGGCTGAACTTCACTGCCACATCCTCAAAGGCCAAAAAATCCTAAAATATCCGGAACATATAAAAAAATGAACAGATGAGACTAACAGATCTAGAGATTTATATTCAACTAATAAGATGTGCATATAATTTTTGTGGTATTAAGGAATTTATTCAATCAAACTGAGATCCTAGTGCCAGTCTTGAGATATTAAGGAAACAGAAACAGAGTTCTAGATAAACCAGGACTATTCTGAATGTTTTATACACACAAAGGTTCCCTAATCATCCCTGCCCATAATGATCTGGGCAATGAGGCAACTGAATTTTTCTGGTAGAGAACAGTTTATGCATATTGTCTTTTCTTAGGTGGAGATATTAAGTCCAACCTGTGTGATTATACTAAGAGAAAATATTTAGAAGCTTCAGAGGTAATTTATACTATCCAGAATTTACCATAGCAAGGAAGACTGATGATCCTAACAAAAAAATTTAACACGAAACAATTAGATGGCATGTGTTTTTACAAAGAATGCAATATAGTCAGATGTTGGCATGTGCTTATATTCCCAGCTACTTGGGAGACCAGTGTATAGAATCACCTGCAAGCCAGCCCATACTGTATTTCAAGGCTCCCATTTCAGGAGGAAAGAAGGTAGTAAAGGATGAGAGGGAGGGGGAAAAGAAGTATCACCAAAATGTCACCTCTTCTGGATTAAACTTTTATAAAATCACATGAAATTAAAACCTCACTTAGTAATAGTAATTAGTAATAATTAATTTTCCAACTTTCTACTAATCCAAGCTTAGCAACTGTCAGTCTTCTAAACAGTAAAGTGATGGCTTGCCTAACATACACCAAAGAGTTTCAAACTACTCTGTAGACACAAAGGGCCAAAAACAAAAGCAAATTTCCACACTTTAGAGACTTATTGGCACTTTGTCAGTTTAAAGAGAAAAACAAACTATAAAATTATTCACGTATCTGCCCAGATACAAACCACATAATATAAATCCAAGTCACTTTCCTTTAGCTGTTATGAAAAGAACTCCTTCAACCTGTCAGCTATGCAACTCCGTCTGTGGGTTTACTTCTTCTTTAAGTATATTTCAATAAAGCATGTCTTAAATACTTCTGATTGTTATTGGCCTTTCTTATGCTGTTTTGCCCAGCATTTTAATGGCTTAAAAAGGAATTCCCTTTTTACCTCTGATGCTTGTGGTGGTTAGCTAAAGGCCTCTAATTTAGAAGACTCAAATAAGGCCCAAAAGCCTTTAAATTGAAGCCCAAACTACTGTCTCCCATCACAGGACAAGCTAAGGAAGTTCTTTTTGGGCTCTTGCAGAAAGATATGCTTCCTATTCACAAGTGGTGGACACAGGCCAAAGAAATTCCTCGTTAGTATTTTAAAGTGATAGGAACAACAAATGGTAACTGTAGTCTGCAAGTTTAAGAAACTTCATTTCTCATTTTCAAAACTGCCTCTTTCTCCACCTAACCCCAACCCAGATACACTCTCCTTTCACACATTCACCTAGGAGTTTGACATAGAGAACTCAGGAAGCAAGTAAAAAGCTACATTCTAGTCCTCAGAAAATATCATTTGTGCTAGATATGGTGGTGCATGCCTTTACTCACAGTACTAAAGAGGCAGAGACAAACCCATCTATGAATTACAGTCACTATAGCCAATTCCAGGCCAAAACAAAACAGTGATACTGTCTCAAAACCAAATCTATATATTGTTTGTGAGGTGGTTAATGGGGACCTCAGCACCATCTAGGCACATGTTGTCTCCTTCCCCATCTGTTCTGCCACAAATTTAACTATAATCACTTTGTCCAAAATTCCTCTCTATCTTTATTAAGGAATTCAAAGGGCTGATTGTAGTCTTTTAGCCTAATCTGGCCAATGTATTTATAACATTTTATGTTTAATTGTTCTTACTTTTACATGTATGAGTATGTGCCTACACTTATGTCTGTGTAATGTATGTATGCCTAGTGCACACGGAAACTATAATTGAGCAGTAGATCCCCTTGAAATGGAGTTATAGATAGTCATGGTCCTCCATATCATGCTGGCAATGGAACCTGAGTCCTCTGGAAGAGCATTCAGTGTTCATAACTGATGAGTCGTCTCTTCAGTCTCCATTTCTATCATTTTAACCACTTGCTATATGCATACAAATAAGTTCCATACCTAAACTTTAGCAGGCACCTGAGAGTCATAGTCTTAACCCTGATAACAGAGAAGACATGCTCCTTTATAGTACTTGACAGGAAATCCAAATGATTATATCAGAACCCCTATATGGGAGACAATAGAGAAAAGAATCCTAAGAAATATATAATTATCTGTGTCTTAGAAAGAAAAAGGCTGCTATAAATTCCAATAACAATGGAATGTTATTGGAATGCCACAGTACACACTATGAAACATAACAAAGGAACCATCCAAGAATGCAGTTCTTTTTCATTTTAATTCAGGTTAGTTGAAATCATGCACCAATACAATAATCTGGACTCTTAAGAGCAAAGAGGGCCAAAGGTAACACATGTGTAAATTCTATATAACTTCTTTATATAGTGGATAAAAGTTTCAAAAATCAAGAGACACTAAACTCCTTTTCTATTTTCTAGACAGATACAACATTCAAGGCTTTCCTTTCACGTTTCTAGGTTCTGTAACTGTACAAGTCCTGCCTTCTTCCTTGATGTCATTGGAGAGAATTTATCCTAAATCTGTTCTTCCAGGGAGCTCTAAACTATGTCACAACTAAGGACATCATCTACTTTCAGTTATGATACATCCTGCTCCTTTATACCATCATCTTAGATCTCCTATACCTCCTGACTGTCTTTCCAGTTGCTGACATACTCCTTCCTTCCCTCTTTGAAAAGTTATGCTATTGTTACAGAGAATGACTCTTTTGGGAGACTTGGGTTTTCAAGTTCTGCTTGTGGATTATTATTTGAGTTATGGATAGCAAGGACTAAGAAACTTAAGAGCTGGCTTTCCTAATTCCTGCTTATGGGATCGACTGGAGTTATGAATAGGGAGGCATTTTTTATTTGGTGTTATTTTATTATTACATCAAGTTTTGGTTTGGCAAAGTAAATGTTTAGTCACTGGGATAGTTAGTTTTAAGAGTCAATCTAATCACCTCATAAGAGAGTCTCAATGTGGGAACTATCTTGATCAAGTTAGCCTTTGGGAACGACTGTGGAGAACTGTCTTAATTATATTAAAACTAAAGCAGAAAGATCCATCCACAATAAGTGGCATCATTTCCTACGAAGGAGATTCTGGACTACATAAATGCAGAGAGGTAGCTGAGCACAAATAAGCATGCATATTCATTCTTCCTCTGATCTCTAGTATGGATATGACTCCTTCCAGTTCCTGCTCTACTTTCCCCTCAATGTACTGTAACCTAAAATAGTTTAATATTTTTAAACTATTTAATAAAATAGAATAAGCCTTGAATGACTTCTTGAAGTTGCTTTTATCATATTTTACCACAGTCTGAGAGAGGAAACAAAAATGTAGTACCAATCCTGATAGATGAGTTAAATTTCAATGAAAACAAACATCTAGTGTTCTTTTATCTTGGACTCCTAGGTTAGCATGCTAATGGAAAAAAAGTCTAGGCACAGTAGCACACACCTTTAATTCCAGCACTTGGGAAGCAGAGGCAGACAAATCTGAGTTGAAGCCAACCTGGTCAATATAGAGACCCTATAGCAACCCCCATGCCATCCCCTGGCCCCGACATAAAATGGAATATTAAACAGACTATTAATGTTCCCTATTGGAGAAACCATGACAAGTTACCATTAATTAGATTTCCTCATATTTCAAAACACTTCAAAGTGGATAGCTAGAATTAAATATGAAACCAGCTGGAATACCAATTCATAGTTTCTCTCTAAACATTTCCTACTTCATTGACTTCTTGATCCTCTCTCATTTTCCCTTAAAAATGACAACTGTCTCTATTTTAGCTAACTAGGGAACTGTAGGGTTTTTGTTGTTGTTTGTTTGTTTGTTTGATAGGGTTTCTCTGTGTAGCCTTGGCTGCTGTGGTACTTGCTCTGTAGAGGAAGCTGGTCTCAAACTCACCAAGATCTGCCTGCCTGTGTCTTCCTGACTGAGTCAATAACGTTTATTTCAGTCCAGAAACAGAATACACTTTGAGGTATCACTATAAACTAATTACAAATCTCAGGAACAGAGAAACGGCTCAGCTATTAAGAGCACTGACTTCTCTTCCTGAGGACCCAGGTTCAACGCCCAGCACCAACATGGTAGCTCAAACTGTCGTTGTACAGAGAGAGCAAATGCCCTTAATTTTGGCACCTTTAAGGTTAAGCACTGAGAATTCCTAAATTAAAGACAGCACATTGGAAAGCCTGAATATTAAATCAAAGTTTTAAGCAACACATGGTAAATGACAGGTCTCATGAGAAATCTACTATTTCAAAAGAGAATTTAAAGTACATCTTACAAAAATTTGTGCCACAAAGCACAAGCCATGTTTGGGAGGGATTAAATCAATACATATAGTGCAAATAAAAACAGATGGAAAATAAAGCCTTCCATAATAGGAACCTAGAGAAAGCTCAGGAAAATAAAAATTAGAAAATAAATCAAGCACAGAAAATAACAATTACAGAATTTTTTTTTTAAAAAAAATGTGAATAGAAAATCAAGGAGCAACCAATTACTTCAAAACCTAGCTCTTCAAAAATATTAATAGGCTTACAGCCTCATTTTAAAAAAGATTAATAATTACAATTATAGAGGGCCATCTACAGCCATACCACCCTGAACAAACCTGATCTCACCGGATCTTGGAAACTAAGCAGGATCAGGCCTGGTCAGTACCTGGATGAGAAAATTAAATAGGGCCATCATTAGCAAAAAAAAATTTAAAAACCATAAAGGCATCCTCTGAACAACTCCAAACTACATATTTAGTAAGTAAGAAGAAATACACAAATTCTCTGAAATAAACAATCTATCAAAAGGCAACAAAGAGAAATGGCCAAGATGAGTAGGCCTAAATGTGCTAAAGAAATGAAATCACTAACTCTCAAAACAAGGATAGAAAAAACTCAAATTATTTCAATCATCAATTTTTCCAAACAATCAAAATACTAATTCGGTAAAACTTCCTCTGAATAGACAAACATATTCTACTTCAAAATTTTGATTTCAACATTACCATAACACTATAACAAAACAGATAGAAAAAAAAACAAAGCAAAACAGATACAAACCTAAAGAATGAGGCAAAAAGTCTCAACAAATATCAGCAGCCTGAAATCTCAAGTGTATTTTAAAATTATTAAAAAGAACCAGTCAGTGTGGTTGCATATGCCTATAATCCCAGCATTTGGCAGGCTGAAACAAAAGAATTACGAAAGAGTCAACCTGGTCTGCAGAGTAAAAGCATATCTGGAAACAAAGTATATACCAAAACCATGATGCAAACACAGTGAATTCAAACCTTAAAATTCAGATTGTAAACAAAGCTCCATAGCAAAACACTTGCCTAGCATTATGCAAAGAGATGGTTTTTTAACCACAAAAATAAACCACCAAACTGACAAATAGCAAAAATCATGCCATCATCATACAAGTAATTGCAATCAAAAACCAAAACAAAACAAAAACACTACCAGAAAATAGAATGAGCACTACTAAGACTGTTAAGAGTGAAATTAAAACCACCAGATTATGTAGCACCAAAGCTAAGTGAGACATCTTTGCATATTAATGTAAATAAGTCTACAGACAAAAATTACACATTACTAAAGAAAAAAATAAAGTACTTAGTAGGTGAAGAGACTACATGACCTTGGAAAGAAAGCCTCAAAATTATGAGTTATCATTATAATCTACAGATTTAACACACCACAATACATATCCTCAGAAATTACATTGAAAAATAACAAAGTTGATCTAGACATTATACGGTAAGAAGTACTCAGAATGGTCAACAATGGGCTGAGGCTACCGCACAGCTTAGTGTGCTTGACAACCGTGAAACCCTAGGCTCCTTTCCCAGAAGCACATAAAACAACAAAAGGCAGGCACACACCCTAAATCCTAGCAATGTGGAGGTGGGTTTAGGTAGCAAGATCAGGGTCATCCTCAGCTAAGATAAAGTTTGAGGCCAGCCTAGATCCTGTCTCAAAAAAAAAGAACGAAAAAAGTTAACACAATACTGAAGCATAAACAGTACACTATCTGGCTTTTTCCAATAAAACTGAAATAATCAAATTAGTACAGTGTTTCACAAATAAGAAATACGCACAGTAAAAAAGTCAGAATTAAACCCACAAAAAAAAAGTGATTTAACAAAGCAGTAAAGCAAACAGGCTATCAACAAAAAATTGGTCATAAATTGGTCACAGCTTTCACAAGTCTAATCCAAAGCAGAACCTAAACCTAAGTAGGAAAATTTAAACATCAGAACGTCTGTAACGAAAAGAAACTAGACCACCTTGACTTAGCAACTGGCCATGCCATCAGAGGAAACATGAGGTCTGTAGTGCTGGAACAGCTGTGACATCAGCTACACAGTGTCCCGGCGCAGGGCGGAGGCTCCTGCTGCTCAGGGCTCTGCACCGAAGCAGCCAACGAGGAGAGTTGCCCAGAGGCCCCTGGCACAGGGCCTAGGTCGCCTCACAGGACGTCGCCCCGCCCCAGACCCACGGAGGCCCCGCCAGACTGGCTCCCGAGGTTCAGCTGCCGTTCCTCCCCGTCTGGGGACAGTAGTTCCTCGCTCACCATGGTGGGGCTTCCGAGCTGGCCAGCGCTCTCCGCACAGCTCTCCATAATAGCACTCACAGCGCGGTCACTCGCACCTCCCACAGCAACAGAAATTCAAAAGCACAGCATCCGGAAAGAACCAGTCTCTCACCGCCTGCCGGAGATCCTGATTGGACAGTCTGCTTAAATGTCCTGATTGGCTACCGAGGCCTGAGTGACAGAAGGGAGAAGCAGAGTTCAAAAGACAGGGCAGCTGGACAAAGTTGCTTTTAAGTAGAACTCGCTTCAGCCTCCCAGGCTTTATGCATTCAGTAGGCACTCCTTGCCCTTCCTCCTGGTCACAGGGTCGCTAGTGTTAGCATACCCTGTTACACAAAGCCCAACAAGTGATTCTTCGCAGCAGGAAGGGTGCCCAGTGCATCCAAGGTTAAATTAGAGAAGGACACAGAAGTCCTCTACTGATAAGCAATTTCTGTAAGGTACCCCAGGACTGCTCACGCCTTCTTTCTCAGGCTACACATTTTTAGCCAGAAAAATAGTGACTCGTACCAAGCCTTCATCCTCTAAGACGTAGCACTAGCAGGATCTATGATAGGCTGGGTTACATGCGACTCTCAATAAATGGCATCTTCAAAAAGAAAAAAAAAAAACATATTAATGGGAAAAAATGGAGTTCAGAAAAAAATAGAATAAACTCCATGAAATGGGTAATCTAAAAAAATTTTTAAAACCTTCCAAAAACAAAAACAAAACACTCAAACATCCAAAAATGCACTAATATCAAAAGTTGAGGCTTTTAAAAATGACTTTTGTATTTTGTGTGTGTAGAGTAACATATCCCCTGGAGCTAGTTATAGGTTGTTGTGAGCTGCCAGACATGAGTGCCAAGAATCAAACACCCTGGCATGTGGAAGAAAAGCGAGGGCACTGAATCTTGAATTAATCAAGCCAAAACTTGAGTTTTGAAAGCTAAACATCATAAACATTTACCTATTGTTAAGTCCCAAACCATGGGGAAATGAGTTGATGTGCCTATTTAACTTAGCAAGGCAAACATGGCCACCAGGTTCTCCCACCTGTTACAGGCCAGGTAGCCTGCCCTCTACCCTAAACTTTTCCAGCCCTTCTCTATATAATCCAACCATTTCTGTCCATCCACCCTCCACCCCTAACATCAGCACAATAGATAACTTAGATGTGTAAACAGATTTCTACAATAACTCAAGAAAAATTAGAAATCTGATTAGCAAGCACACTCTATAAAAAGAAATAATCTACCATCAAAAACCGTCCAATGATTCACTGGTAAATGGATTCACTAGTAAAAATTAACACATATTTATGAAAGACATGAGAGACCCTCTACAAGGTCTTCCAAACAACAGAAGAGGAAGCACCTTTTAATTCATTCTGAGACCACTATCACTTTGGCTCAAAGCCAGACTATTTCATTACAGGAAAAGGAAACTACATTAGCCCTGAAGAATTCCGTGTATCCATAACAAAACATTAGCAAATGGAATGAGCAGCATATTAAGACAAGTACAAATCAAGTGTTTATTCTCAAGATGTAATAATGGCTTACTATAGAGGAACTTGATGCACTATACTATATTATTGGTAGAGGAAAGAACATACATGATAGGTTCTATTGATATACAATAATAATGTGATGAAGTCTTGCTTTCATGATACAAATGTGTACAGACTTCTGTTTGAAATGAGAAATGTTGGGTACAGTAGCACAACATCTATACTCAATACTTGAATTACAGAGGCTGAGTCAAACTTAAAGTTCTAGTAATAGAAACTAACCAATAGCCAAAGAAAATGAACAGAACATAAGTGAGCTGCATAAGAGGTGCAAGTAGGGACTGGGGGCTTTGAAAAGAGGTAAAGATAGAAAAAGATCTGAATGGTGTTGCCAAATTTTTCAAATTAAGTTAAAAGAATAAGTCCAGTGATGATACCCACAGTATATTTATTCTCTCTCTCTCTCTCTCTCTCTCTCTCTCTCTCTCTCTCTCTCTCTCTCTCTCTCTCTCTCTCTCTTGCTCTCTCTCTCTCACACACACATACACAGAGACCATTTTATACCTCCATCATCGATTCATCTTAAAGCAGAGAAAAAGAAAACTTTAAACAAAGGAGAAAAAAATGAAAGTGAAAGCACCTACTGCAGAGACATGTGATGCAATTATAAACATATTTATAAAAACCACCAACACAGGATAGAGAGATAGCTCAGCAGTTAGAGCATTTGCTGCTCTTATAAAGGATAAGAGTTGAGTTCCCCACCCACATGGAAGGTGACAATCATCTGTAATTTCAGGTCAAGGTGACCCAGTGCCCTCTTTTTACTCCCTCAGTCACAAGATATATACATGCATGCAGGCAAAATACTGGTACAACTATGTTGTGGAATAGTTTGATCACAGTATGACACTCCTGACTGACAATAAAATTTACTTTGAATCAGAGGGCAGAGCTAGCTACTAGGGGACCAGAATTAACTATAGAGATTTTGGATGACCCTGGTCATAAAAAGAGACACAGGAAGAAATAGGCTTAGAAAGATTCAAGGTCACCTTTGGATCAAGGAAAGAGAGAAACAGAGGGGAGGTTACTGGTCACTTCTCTGCTGCTTCTCTGATTAATCAAGTTTTTACCCAAATATCTGATTCTCAAGTTTTATGTAATAATAGAAATAAGTAATCGCTACACACTTAAAATAAATAATCTAAAAATAAATACAGACCAGAAGACAATGGAACATCATCCTTACAGATCTGAAAGAACAAGTATGTCAACAGAGAATTTAACTCCCAGTGAAGGAAAAGTCAAAATTTTATTCAAATAGAGGATTCTCTAAGGGGATATAGAACTCAAAATGAAGATATAATTGTGTATAAAAGAAATTTATTAGATTGGCTTACAGGCTGTAATCAACCTGACCAATCCAACAATAGCTGTCTCTCAACAGAAAGGCCAAGAATCTAGTAGTTATTGATTCAGTCCACTTGGCCGGACATCTCAGCTGATCTTCAGTCTACACTGGAATCCAGAATGATTGGAAGTGACACATCTGTGTTCCTGATAAGTAGGGAGTATTTAAAAGAACATCACATGAATGAACATAGTAGTAAACACCTTTAATCCCAGCACTCAGGAAGAGGCAGAAGGTTCAAGGTTAGCCTGGTCTACATAGCAGGTTCCAGGACAGCTAGAGAGGTAAGGGCTTATCAAAATAATAATAATAATAATAATAAATTTTAAAGATACATCAGTTTCTATTCAACTACCTGAGAACTTAACTTAAAGCCTCACCTATCTGAAGGCTTATCTAAAAACCTTCAAATAAAGTTAAGAACAGTGGAGCACAGAGTGGTTTTGCATGCCTTTAATTCTAGCACTGGAAAGGCAAAGGCAAGTGAGAATCTCTGTAAATTTCACCCTCTCTCAAAACAAACAAGAGTTTATTGGCAATACTAATTAGACTGATATTAGGTAGAATGTGGATCTGAGAAGAGACTGGTGAGGGGAATGAATATGATCAAATATAATGCATGAGCTCCTCAAAGAATAAAAATATTTTTTAAAAATTTAAAAGTTAGGGGCTGGAGAGATGGTTCAGAGGTTAAGAGCACCGACTGCTCTTCCAGAGGTCCTGAGTTCAATTCCCAGCAACCACATGGTGGCTCACAACCATCTATAATGACATCTGGTCTGTATATTGTATACATAATAAATAAATCTTTAAAAAAATATTTAAAAGTTAGACAAAGCATTACAGACCATTCTGGAGAAGTTTCCACTACTCCACCATTAACATAAAGCGCCTTTTCAAAATCCACTGGTCTAGAAACTGAGCTTTGCTCTACATTTAGAAAATCCACCAAGTGAGAACACTGCAGATTACCAAATATCTACTTTTCAAGGTCTTGACAACAATCTTAAAATTCAGAGGCTTAGAGGAGCCTATCAGAAACTGATTTTTAAAAAAATACATGAAAAGTGATTTTTCCAGTAATTGTGAAAGCCTGGAAGTTTTCCCTGCCTTTGCTGTCAAGCCACAAAGTAACAAGTTTGAGTAAAAAAAAATGAGTCACACTGCAGAGCACACACAACTCTACACAAATGTAGAAAACCTGTTATCCTGAGGACAAGCCGCTTGTTCTCCTTATCAAAAAGAGCACTGACTTTTTAAAGTTCATCCCAAACTTTCTAACAATGAAGCCAAAGCTATTCTCACTGGGAAGTACAAGTTTGCAGGGTTGTTACTGCCACCTTCTCTTTATATTTGAGCAGGGACGGAGACAGGGCTTTGCACAAAGGGTAGAGAGCTTGGATCTTTTTCTCCACGCCCTGCCACAGAGAGGGTGGAAGACACAATCTTGTTCTTTATTGGTCCTACGACACACAGATTTCCTCAGGTTTAGGCCAGGAAAGTGGCCGACCTGGCCAGGAACAGAGAGGACACTGCTAGAACTGGGTACGGGCGGGGACCGCTTCTTTCTTATAAGGAAGGGGGCTCTGGGAGCTCTCTTTAATTCCGAGATCCCCGAGGACAGAAGAGACGCCACGGTTCTCAAGGATAGATAGAAGGAGACTGAATGGACAGCAGAAAGAGCTGCAGGAGAGTACCCAGATAGTGTCCACGCGCCAAAGACACCGTCGTCTCTGTCCGCTCTGCGGCCACACAAAGCGCAGCCGCAAACGGAGCCGCCACTCACCTCCCAGTCCCTACCCCGGCCGCCCGGACCTGGTGCTAAACTGTGGCCTCCATCAGCCCCTTGCAGAGCCAGCGTCGTGTCGCCCCTGCTCCTCACCGAGTGCGCGCAGGCTACTCAACGCGTCACCCCAGAAAACTGCACCAGAGACAGCAGAAACCGGCGCGGGGCGGAGCCCAGGAAAGCCACGTAGACTTGGGAGAGGGAGGATCTTCCGGAGCCTGAGCATTATCACCGGTTCCCCATCCGAGTTCCTGGCGGGGTTTCAAGGCTCCTCTCGGACTTAAGGTTCTGGTAGCTGCTAGGAGGCCTCGGAAGTGGGCAGGAGGCTCAGAGTTTGGTATCTGTCAATCTGAGTCCTACTCGAGTGCTCACCGCCCTCCCTACTCTATTGTGCACCTTGGTCACTTAACCTTAAATCCTCATAAACTTGCTTCAGCCTTTCAAGTGATTACAGGCCTGTCACCCTGCCTGGCTTAGGTAGGGTGATATTAAAGATGAATTCATTTTCAAGTTTAATGAATCACTAGAATGAAGAGATAAGAGAAGTTATACTTAACTATAGTAGAAAAGCATTTATCTCTGAGCCTGGGTTTCCCCATCTGTAAAATAAGGACAGAATTCTGCTATAATAGACTCAATAAAGAAAAACAATACTGATCAGAGTGAGAAGACTGTGAAGTTTAAGGCACTAGGGCTGCAGTTGATGGGAGCCGCCTTGTTACTGGAGCTAAGATCAGAGCCTATGTCCTGGTTACCACAGTAAAACAGCCTCTGCCACTCACTCTGCCATAAAACAAGAGGTAAATAGTGAAATGCAGGCGTGGAGGCAGATGGATCTCTGTGATTTTGAAGCTAGCTTGGTCTGCATAGCAAGTTCCAGGACAGCCATGGCTACAAAATGAACACAGAGGGAGAGAGAGAGAGAGAGGCAATAAACTTAACGAAGCAGTCCAGCCAGGGTGTGAGGTGCACTCCACTCTCTGCTCTCAGCTTCTGTCTGGACAGTATGGTAGAAAGTCAGATTTATGTTTCTCCCATAAACAAGTTCCTCCTCTGATTGTCCTCAGCCTTTTCCTCTAGGATGAGATTCCTGGGGGAAAAAATCTTTTTTCTTTTATTTTTTTAGGATTAAACACAAATGGCAAATTCTTAACCAATTAAAAAAAAAAGGGAAGACCTACTTCAATAAAACTACAAATTGAAACACAAACATTATAACAGATATGAATGAAATTCCCGAAAATCATAAGGACATACATTATAAATTTGTTTCGATAAATTGAAGATTCTGAAAAACCTGGTGAGTTTTTAGATAGCAAAATTAAACTTAAATTCAATGAATGATTTTAACAAATGCATACTTTGTAACCTTGAAATACTAATAAAATACTCCATACTAAAAATAAAAAACAGCAATTACAAAAGATAATTGGAAAAAATCTAACTAATAGTCTGCTGGCAAAAAAAGAGAGATACAAATGTCTATTCAGAATATCATTCCTACCAGGCAGGCTGAGTTACATAGGCAATGGGGTGGGGTCCCTAACAGCTCATATGCTAAAAATAGGAGAGAAAAGAATCCTTTATGAACTGTTGAAGATGTAATTTCAGAAGTCACAAAAGTTGCATATGTGGCTATTTTAACACAAGTGTGGCTCCCCCTTGACAAGCCCCCATTTTTCCTGAAGTGCCTTTTTTACTAATACCTATGCTTAAATTTATGTTTAAAATCTTTTCTTAATAAACTCCAGGGCTGGAAAGATGGTTTATAGTGGATAAGTCGCTTGCCCTGAAACTGAGGACCTGAGTTCACATTCCCAAAACACAGGTAAAGCCAAGAACTGTGCATGTTTGTAATCCCGATGTACCTGTATTGGGGAAAGACACAGGAGAATCAGTGCTTACATGATTATGGACTTGGAATAGCAAACAAGAGACCCTGCCTCAAACTCAGTGGAAGATAAAGTTGTCCTTGCATGCAAGCACGTGAGCATGAAAACACACACACACACACACACACACACACACAAAGCTTAAGGTTTGCTCAGTATTGAGAGAGTTCTTTTGAAAATGCAGTCAAGAATTCCAGTGAGTGGAAATCCCTGAAAAGAACTGTATTATACAGAAAACAGCATCAAGTTTCCTTTCTCTCTTTCTGCCTCTAACACAGTTGTTCTTTCTGTCTGATGCCTTACTAAATAGGTGAGATGGGTTACTTAAACTGGATTGTGACACAGCATGCTGGCCATACACCTCTCAGAAGGTAAAGGTAGGAAGACCACTGCCGGTGTGAAGAAGGCCTAGGTTACTGTTGGGGATCTCTCCTGGAGCCCCCTCCAAACCTCACCTTCAGCTGCCCTCTCAACCCACTGAGAAAGCCTGCCACACAGAGGCTCAACCTCCTGAGGGCTTTTAAAGTCTAGATCAAGACTTTTGAGTCTCCGCCTTTCCTTTTCTCCTGTGGCTTTAAACCTTTTAGCTACATAGTGAGACACTGTCCTATCAAATAAATTAATTAATTAATTTAAAATTAATTTTTAAAAATAATTAAGATTAAGTAACAGGAAGAGTAATACTAGAGGGTTAGGAAAATACTTCCTAAAGTAATTTCAGGTGTCAGTTACTAATTCCTGTATCAACATTTTCGAAAGGTAATTTTCTTTTAGGGTGAATATTCTTACTTCAGTTAACCTAGTCTAAACAATCCCTTCCACACATGCCTAGAAGAATTTGTTTCTATAGCTATACTAAATCCAATAAAGATTATTACAGTGGAGATTAACTATCACACTAACCTCAACCCAACCCTATAACTCATTAATTCCTAATCCAAATGCAACCAAAATCTAAACTTAACCTTTCCACTATTCTGGTCCACAAACCCAGAGGAAGCTGTTAATTGACAATGCATGACACAACATCACAATACACATGTTGCATGAACAGAACAAAGTGGAGGTACAGTTAAATCATATGATGGAACATGAGTGATGTCAGAAACATATATGAATCAATGCACATCTAAGTCTGAATTTTTATATCTTTGTTCAAAACTTTTAAATGTTACTGGGTTTTGTTTTGTTTTGTTTTGTTTTTAATCTCAGTACCTGCAACCCAGTAAGGAATCATGAATCACAAACTAAAAATCTATGTTGAACCACAAGACTTTGTGGGAATAACTTCATATCCAAATCAAAATACTGTCCCAGCCCACCCCCCCCCACCCTCCACCGCCTGGGTTTATGGCAATCTGATAATGCAGCAAGTTTTACTTCAAAAGTCTCCAACTTTAAAGAAACTGCAGAAGAAAAGTGAGAACCCAAAAGAATTCAGTAAAGGGGTCAGCAGAAGCACTTACACACCTCAATAGATCCTTCATACATCTGGAAGTATAGACTCAATACCAAAAGATTTCCATTAACATAGAAATGTGTTTGGTGTTTTATCTGCTTACAACAAACCAACAATAAAACACACCAACCAAGGACACTGCCATGTATTTATTTTAGAAAAGTAAGGCTTTCTCAAAAACTTCAATAAGTCTTTCACAAAGGACTGCTAAAGAATGGGCTGTCATCAGTTCTATATGTTTTACTCTTCCTGAAAACTTTCCATGACAGATGTGAAGGTGCAAGATAACAGGCTGTCTTGGCCTGGTTATTCCAGGCTGATGGGTACTAGTACCCAAATGTATATAGTGTTTTAGTACATAATCAGAGAGAGCTACATACACCAACCTCCTGCCTCACTGTTATAAATGATAACATTTCTTTTTCTCTTTTTTTATTATTATGAATAAAGAAATCACATTTTTTTATCCTTGTATATCCTTATTCAAAGTCCCTTACCCCTCCCACTACATCAGGTCATTCTCTCTTCTCTACATCTCCCCATCCCCCCGCCCCCCCCATGAGCAGGCAGTACCAAGATCCCGAGGTCCCAATATTGCTTAGTTCAACCTCCACTCCTGGCAAATCAGTTTTCTCCCCCCAACATCAAGACTAAGTCAGGTGTTCCTCTGGGGGGAGTGGGATCCAAGGAGTCAGTCCAAGGTGTTTCTGATCCCAAGCTGTTCAGTGGTGGTGGCTTGCAGCTTGGGCATGCTTTGCTTTTTTGTTTGTTTGTTTGTTTGTTTGTTTAGAGTCCATTAATGAGTGAGTACATCTCCTGCTTATCTTTCTGGGTTGGTGATACCTTGCTCAGGAGGATATTCTCCAAATCCATCCATTTGCCTGCAAATTTTAGGATATCATTTTTTCTTACTGCTGAGTAGTACTCCATTGTGTAGATGTACCACAGTTTGTTAATCCATTCTTCAGTTGAGGGGCATCTAGATTGTTTCCAGGTTCTTGCTATTACAAATAATTCTCCTATGAACATAGTTGAGCTAATGCCATTGGAGTGCGATTGTGCATCTTTAGGGTATACACCCAGAAGTGGTATTGCTGGGTACTTGGGGAGATTGATTCTCAGTTTTCTGAGAAACGGCCATAGTGCATGCCAGAGTGGCTGAACAAACTTACACTCGAACCAACAATGGAGGAATGTTCCCCTTGCTCTCCACCCTCTCCAGCATAGACTGTCATCTGTGTCTTTTATCTTAGCCAATCTGACAGATGTCAGGTGGTATCTCAAAGTTGTTTTGATTTGCATTTCTCTGATGGCTAAAGATGATGAGCACTTTTTCAGGTGCCTTTCAGCCATTTGTAATTCTTCTGCTGAGAATTCCCTTTTTAAATGTGAACCCCATTTTTTGATTGGGTTATTCAAGCTTTTGGGCTCTAGTCTCTTGAGTTCTCTATATATTTTAGAAATCAGTCCTCTATCACTTGTAGGGTTGGTGAAAATCTTTTCCCATTCTGTAGGCTGTCATTTTGTCCTATTGACAGTGTCCTTGGCTTTGCAGAAGCTTCTCAGCTTCAATAGATTCCACTTATTGATTGTTGTTCTTAGTGTCTGTGCCACTGATGTTAAATTTAGGAAGTGATCACCTGTGCCAATTTGTAGAAGTGTATTTCTCACTCTCTTTTCTATCAAATTCAAAGTGGCTGGGTTTATGTTGAAGTCTTTGATCCACTTGGATTTGAGCTTTGTGCAGGGTGAAAGGCTTGGATCTATTTGCATTTTTCTGCACACTACCATCCAGCTATGCCAACACCATTTGTTAAATACACTATCTTTTTTCCAATGAATATTTGGGGACTCTTTGTCGAAGATCAGGTGTTCATAGGTTTTTGAGTTAATGTCTGGATCCTCAAGTCTATTCCATTTATCCACAAGTCTGCTTTTATGCCAGTACCAGGCTGTTTTTATTACTGTAGCTCTATAGTATAACTTGAAGTCAGGGATGGTGATGCCTCCTGAAGTTCTTTTGTTGAGCAAAATTGTTTTGGCAATCCTGGCTTTCCTGTTATTCCAGATGGAACTGAATATTGTTTTTTCAAGGTCAAAAAAATATTGTGTTGGGATTTTGATGGGCAGTGCATTGAACCTGTAGATTGCTTTTGGTAGAATTGCCATTGTTACAATGTTGATCCTACCTATCCAGGAACATGGGAGAGCTTTCCATTTTCTGATATTCTCTTCAATTTCTTTTTTCAGTGATTTAAAATTTTTGTCAAATAGATCTCTGTTACTTCTTTGATTATAGTTACTCCAAGGTATTTAATACTATTTGCCATTATTATAAAGGGTAATGTTTCCCTTATTTCTTTTTCAGCCCTTCTATCTTTAGTGTATAGAGGGTTACTAATTTCTTTGAGTTAATCTTGTATCCTGCTACAGTGCTGAAGGTGTTTATCAGCCGTAGAAGTTACTTGGAAGAATTTTGTGGGCCACTTATGTATACAATCATATCATCTGCAAATAGAGATAGTTTTACTTCTTCTTTTCCAATTTGTATCCCCTTAATTTCCTTTCATTCTCTTATTGCTTTAGCTAAAACTTTGAGAACTATATTGAATAGATAAGGGGAAAGAAGACATCCTTGTCTAGTTCCTGATTTTAGAGGGATTGCTTTGAGGTTTTTCTCCATTAAGTTTGATGTTGGCTGTTGGCTTCTTGTAAATCGCCTTCACTATATTTAGGTATTCTCCCTGTATTCCTGATCTCTCCAGAGCTTTTATCATAAAGGAGTGTTGGATTTTGTCAACGGCTTTTCAGCATCTAAGGATATGATCATGTGGTTTTGTTCCCTTAGTTTATTTATATGATGGATAACGTTTATGGTTTTTCATATGTTAAACCAGCCCTGCATTTCTGGGATGAAGCCTTCTTGGTCGTGGTGGATGATATTTTTTATATATTGTTGTATGTGGTTTGCTAAAATTTTGTTGAGAATTTTAGTATCAATATTCATGAGGGAAATTGGTCTGTAATTCCTCTTTGTTGTGTCTTTGAGTGTCTTGGGTATTAGGGTAATTGTGGCCTCATAAAAGGAATTTGGCAACATTCTTTCAGTTTCTACTGTGTGAAGTAGTTTGAGGAGAGATGGTAGTAATTCTTCTTTGAATGTCTGGTAGAATTCTGCACTATAACCATCTGGATCAGGGCTTTTATTTTTTGGGGGGGGCTTTTAATGACAGCTTCAATTTCCTTAAGTGTTATAGGCCTGTTTAGGTAATTAATCTATTCTTCATTTAATTTTGGTAAATAGTACCTGTACAGAAAGCTGTCCATTTTTTCTAGGTTTTTCATTTTTGTGGAGTATAGATTTTCAAAGTATGATCTGATAATCCTCTGGATTTCCTGGTGGTGTGTTGTTATATCCCCCTTTTCATTTCTGATTTTATTGATTTGAACACTCTCTCTTTGCTTTTGTATTAGTTTGGATAAGGGCTTATTTATCTTGTTGACTTTCTCAAAGAACCCACTCTTAGATTCATTGATTCCTTGTATTGTACTTTTTGTTTCAATTGTATTGATTTCAGCTCTAAGTTTAATTATTTCCTGGCATCTACTCCTTCTAGGTGAGTTTGCTTCTAATTGTTCTAAGGCTTTCAGCTGAGCTGTTAGTTCTCTAGTGTGAGATTTCTCTAGGTTTTTCACATAGGCATCTAGCACTATGAATTTTCCTCTTAAGACTGTTTTCATTGTATTCCACAAGTTTGGGTACATTGTGGATTCATTTTCATTAAATTCTAGGAAGACTTTGATTTCTTTCTTAACTTTTTCCTTGACCCAGACGTGGTTCAGCTGAGTGATGTTTGGTTTCCATGAGTTGGTAGGCTTTCTTTGATTTTTGATGCTGTTGAACTCTAACTTTAGGCACTGGTGGTCCGATATGTTACAAGGGATTATTTTCATTTTTTGTATCTGTTGATATTTGCTTTATGACCAATTATGTGGTAAATTTTAGAGAAAGTTCCATGAGGAGCTGAGAAATATGTATATTCCTTTGCATTTGGGTGGAAGCTTCTGTAGATATCTATGAAATTCATTTGCATCACAACCTCTGTTAGACTTCTTATTTCTCTGTTGAGTCTCTGTCTGGTTGACCTATCCAGGGGTGAAAGTGGGGTATTGAAGTCTTCCACTGTTAGGGTGTGAGAATTGATGTGGGATTTGAGCTTTAGCAGTGTTTCTTTTAATATAGGTGCCCCTATATTAGGGGCATAAATATCCAGGATTCAAATCTCCTCTTGACCAAGTTTTCCTGTGATGAATAAGTAGTGACCATCTTTGTCCCTTTTAATTGCTTTTAGCTTAAAGTCTACTTTGTTAGATATTAGGATGGCAACCCCAGTTTGTTTCTTAGGACCATTTGATTGGAAAATCTTTTCCCAACCCTTGACTCTGAGCCTGTGTCTATATTTGTGGTTGAGGTGTGTTTCTTGTAGGCAACAGATGGATGGCTTCTGTTGTACCCATCTTGTTAGTGTGTGTCTTTTTATAGGAGAGTTGAGTCCATTGATATTAATGACCACTGATTGACATTTCCTGCTATTTTTGGTGGTAACTTGTATTTCCTTTCTCTGGACTATTCTTCTGTGGAATTATTGTTTGTGGTTTCATTGGTGTATCTGGGGTTCTTAGGGTGGAGTTTTCCCTCTAATGCTTTCTGTAGTGCTGGATTGGTAGATAGGTATTGTTTCAGTCTGACTTTGTCATTAAATATCTTGTTTACTCCATTTATGGTGATTGATAATTTTGCAGGGTATAGTATTCTAGTTTGGCAGCCATGCTCTTTTAGTGCCTGTATAACTTCCTACCAAGCCCTTCTAGCTTTTATCATTTCCATTGAATAGTCAGGTGTCATTCTGATGGGTCTGCCTTTATAGGTAAGTTGGCCCTTTTCTTTTGCAGCTCTTAAAATTTTTCTTTGTTCTATATGTTTTGTGGCTTGATTATTATGTGGCACACCGGCTTTTTTGGGGGGTCATATCTATTTGGTGTTCTGTAAGCTTCTTGTATCTTTACAGGCATTTCCTTCTTCAGGTTAGGGAAGTTTTCTTCTATGATTTTATTGAAAACATTATCTGTGCCTTTGAGCTGGTATTCTTCTTCTATTCCTATTATTCTCAAATTAGGTCTTTTCATGGTGTCCCAGATTTCCTGAACATTTTTGTTATGACTTTTTTGGTTTTAGTATTTTCTTTGATTGATATATCTATTTGAGCTATGGAGTCTTCCACTTCAGAGATTCTATCTTCCATCTCTTGAACTCTGTTGGTTATGCTTGTATGTGTGGTTCCAGCTTTTTTCTTCAGGTTTTCTATTTCCATCTTTGCCTCACTTTGTGCCTTTTTTATTGCTTCTATTTCAATTTTTAGTTTCTGGCATGTTTCTTTCATAGATTTGTTCATCTTTTCCAATTTTTTGTTTGTATTTTCTTCTATTTCTTTAAGGGAATTTTTCATATCTCCTTTGAGGGCTTCAATGATCTTCATAAAGGTATTTTTGTTGTTGCTTCCTTCTGCTTCCTCTTCATTGCTCTGTTCAGGTCTTGTAGTTAGAACCACCACTTTCTTCTGGAGTTACCTTATTGTTCTTTATATTATTATATATATTTTTGTACTGGTGTCTGCCCATGGCTTCAGTGGTTCACAATTAGGTGGCTCCTGGTCAGTTGTGGCAAGAGGGCTTGTGGGTCTCCTGTTGCCTCTGAGCAAAGAGTCTGCTGAATCTCTGACTCTGCTCTGAGCAGAGTCTGAATTTCAAGTCCTTAGTCCTTCTTTGCTGATGCAGTTGAGGGAGGGGTTGCTGTGCAATGCCTCTCTTTTAGGTGCAGCTGGAGGAGCCCCTCACAGCCAAAGTCTATTCTTGTCTGCTAAGGAGTGTGTGGAGACACGTACCACAGACAGAACCTGGTCTGATAACATTTCTTTCCACAAACATTTTTTTAGTGTACAATGCAAAACTTACAAAATAAGCATACAAAGAAATAGTTTTAAACATTGTAAAATGGTTACATTTTAAGCAGTATTATTATAAAAATAAAAATTATTAAAATTACACACATTGTGAAACATTATAAGCAAATTTATTTTTTAGGAAAACAAAAACATACTATAAACTAAATATGCAATGTTGATAAAGTTTACAGTAGACTAATGTGTCCTATGATTTTATATTCACCTGAAACTCTCTGATGTAACAAAATCTAGTCCTAAAATCTCTACTTACAGTAAGTACTTTTCATTGGTTGAACATCTATTTTTATTCCAAACCTTTTTTTTTATATATATTTATTTGTACTATGCCTAAAATATATAATGAAGTAACATTTCACAGACTAGTGGAGTCTTGCAGTTATACCCTGAAGCTTATTTGTATGGTAGGCTACAATGTAAGAAGACACTATGATTAGGAAATTGTCTAACAATCTATACCAGCAATTATTTCTGCTGTTAAAAGTTTGTCTACATTTAGAAAATCTTCATGTTTTCTGGCCAAAGAAATAGAAAATTATTACCTAGGGACATCATTTTTCTTGTTGGTGGGACTTGGAATTAAACTGAGAGATCAATACTAAATGAATGAGATACTTATCTATTTCTTTTACAATTTTTATTAAGATTGTTTCACTAACTTGTTGGACAGTTTCTGAACTTACTATCTCCTGCCTCAAAATCAGAATACCAAGAGTGCTGACCTACACTATCAGGTGTTGCTGGGATCCTCTTCAGACTCAAATTACTGGTAAATACATACCATAATTCACAAATTACATATATTTTTATTCATGCTATGACTCTTAGGGCATGATTTGCTTCAGTATTTCAATCACATAAATTTGCAGAATCTTCTTTTACTTGGAGTTATTACAATGATTTTTAGTGTGGTTAAAATATAAGCTTTACTTTCCAAACTGCATCAGTTCAATGTCTGTTTCTATAGAACTGCCTTCATGGTGCATTTGCTATGTATTTGAGTGGATGTTTGAGAAATGAAATATCATATTCCATTCATTCATGGGTTTTAACACCAAATATTTTTATGTCTTCAAATGGAACTGAAGATCTTAACATATCTTTGAGATTCATGAAATTTTCTTCAGTGAGTCCTCCCAAGCTTTCCACAGCAAACAAACAAAAAATTCTAATACCTTCACCATTTGTTTTATATTCATTAGGTCATTTTTCTATACTTTCACATATTTAAAAAGAACAAGAAATTCTAAACATTCTTACATGTTTGTTTGCATTCATAGGGTTTTATCCTCAGGTATGTGTTTTTTCATGTTTTTGAAGGGAATGGTAACATGTAAAGGCTTTACAACAGTCTTTACATTAAGAAGGTTTCTCTCCAGCGTGAGATCTTTCATGAATCTGAAGTAAATATGGATAAATGAAAGATTTACTACATTGTTTACAATCATAGTATTTTCCTCAACATAAGCTACTTTATGCCTCTGAAGAGAACTATGACTTATCAAAGCTTTACCACACTGTTTATATTCATAGTTTTCTCTTGTATGAATTTTTTCATGCATTTGAAGGGAACTGTGACTTTGGAAGGCTTTATCACACTGCTTACATTCCTAAGGTTTTTCACCAGTGTGAGTTCTTTCATGAGAACTTGAGTTCTTTGAAGAGGATTTGAACAACTGAGAAGTTTACCACAGTGTTTACACTCATAGAAACCACTATGAGTTTTTTTTTTTTATGTATTTAAAGGTAACCAGCACTTTTGAAGGTTTTGCCACATTCTTCACATTCATTGGGTTTCTCACCAGTGTGTGTTCTTACATGAACTTGAAGTAAACATGGATAAATGAAGTACTTATCATGTAATGGAATTTAACCTGCCACTATGTTTATATTAAGATAATATTTATTATTTATTATTCTAAAGCCACTTATGGTACAGAGGGTATTCAGAGGGGAAAAGGGAGAAACAGTGCGCAGGAGGTCCAAACTGAGCAATCTTTTCTAACCATGCCACAGGTCAAAAATGGGCCAGGCTCTTTCCTCTTCTGGGGCTCTTTCCAGTTGACCATGCCCTGCCCAGCTCCGGTTCCTTGACGTCATCAGAGTTTACCTGGGTAGCTTCTGGTTTCCCGCAACATTAATCAGATTCTCACCTGTAAGCTTTCTTTCTTATTTTATGAATTTATTTATGTTTTATGTGTACAGTGTTCTGTCTGCATGCATGCCTGAAGGCCAGAAGAAGACAAGATTTCTGATTATATACTTTAGCAAGATTTTATGGATTCTTTATAATGTTAGGCTTTTTCATCTGGCTTTGAGTGAGGTCTAACTTTAGAAAGGAGATTTTCTGCATCTGATAAACTTACAGGATTACTCCTTTGTATTAGTTTTTTCATACACAGGGATATTGCATCTTCTGTAAAATGTTCTCCTGTATTACTTACATCTAATGACTTCTTGTGTGTATGAGTCCTTTGATGACGAGTGAGTTGTTTCTTCAAATGGTAAGCTTTTCTACATTGTTCACATGCATAGGGCTTCTCACCTGTGTGAATTCTCTGATGTTGAGTGAGGTGTGACATCCAAGAAAAAGCTTTCCCACATTCTTCACAATGAAATGACTTCTCACTTGCATGAGTTTTCTGATGTAGAGAAAGATATTTCTTGCAGTAGAATGCTTTCTTACACTCTGTACATTGATAGGGCTTCTCACCTGTATGAACTCGATGATGCTCAACAAGCAAATATTTGTTATAGAATGCTTTTCCACACTGTTTACATTCATAGGGCTTCTCACCTGTATGAGTTTTTTGATGTGCAGTAAGCCCAGACTTGCTGTAGAATGTTTTCTCACATTGCTTACATTCATAAGGCTTTTCATCAGTGTGAGTTTTCTGATGTATAGCAAGCTGTGTCTGAGAGTAAAATGCCTTTCTACATTGTGAACATTGATAGAGCTTATCACTTAAATGTGTTTTCTGGTGTATAGTGAGGTGGGACTTGCAGTAAAATGCTTTTCCACATTGTTTACATTCAAAAGGCTTCTCACCAGTATGAGTTTTCTGATGTACAGCAAGGTTAGACCTCCAGTAAAATGCTTTTCCACATTGTTTACACTGAAAGCGCCTCTCAGCAGTATGAGTTTTCAGATGATGAGTAAGTTGTTTCTTAAAGTAAAAAGCTTTGGGGCATTGTGCACATTCATATGGTTTCTCATTTGTATGAGTCTGTTGATGTCGAGTGAGGCAGGCACTGAAAGAGAAGGCTTTCCCACATTCTGTACACTCATAAGGTTTCTCACTTACATGAATTCTCTGATGTAGAGAAAGATGTGAATTACAGTAGAAAGATTTTCCACATTTTATACATTCATAGGGCTTCTCCCCTGTATGACTTCTCTGGTGTCGAGTGAGTTGTGACTTATAGTAAAATACTTTCCTACATTCCTTACATTCATGTGGCTTTTCCCCTGTATGACTTCTCTGGTGTACAGTGAGATGTGATTTATAGCTGAAAGACTTTCCACATTCTGTACACTCATAAGGCTTTTCACCTGTATGACTTCTCTGATGTTCAGCAATTTGTGACTTGTAGTAAAAGTATTTCCCACATTCCAGACATTTGTAGGGCTTCTCATCTGTATGAGAGATCTGATGCTGAGAATTGGTGTGGAAATATTTCCTACGTCCTGAATTTTCATATGGCTTCTCATCTGTACAACTTCTCTGATGTTCAGTGAGATGTGACTTCCAAGAGAATGTATTCCTGCCCTGTTGATCTGTATAGAGTTTCTTCTCTTTAAGTGTCTGACAGTTATTGAGAAGTGACTTATAACTGGAACTTTTTTTACATGTGTGTGTCTTCTGATACCTTGTGCATTGTGACTGCTGGCAAAATGTCTTCACACATGCTTTTCCTTCATAAGATGTCTCTAGGTGAATTTTGTTTGCAACCTTCAGTTCTGCCTTGAGACAAAAAGAAATTGTTATATTTCATACAGCCACAGGAATTTTTCCTAAAATGTGCTTTCTAATTTTAACTTGAAATCCTTCTTGTGCTAAATAGATAAAGTCATATATAAAGATTTCTAATATTTACTGAGTTTACCAGAGATCTCAATATAAAAATTTATGTATAAATAATATTGCCTTTAACAACATCCTTGGTCAAATATATTGACAACCTCATTGTCAATTTTGTTTGAGATTATGACAAATTAAGTTAATTTGGATGTCAGAATAACTTTTCTATTATCATTAAAATTATGTTCTTCAGCTGAAAATTAACAACCACACAACAGAGAAAGACATTCAGTTGTGAGTTACTTTGTAACAAATGTGTATATACAAGTATATGTTTGTTTCTATGTGCATATGTGAGGTTACTAGAGATTGTTGTTCAGTATCTTCATTAATTACTATTCAACCTATTTTAATTAATTAATTAATTAATTAAAAAAAGATTTGTCACCAGACCTGATGAAAATATAGGCCAGCAAGCTCCAGTGACCTTAGTCTCTCCATTTTCACAGCAGTGGTTAGACATACATATCATCACATGTCCTTATATATAGGTGCTGAGGATCCAAACTCATGTTCTCATGCTTTCTATATCAAGCATTTTATTAACTAAACAGTCTTTCAAGGGCTGAGTTAATTTCTTTTGTTTTTCAAATTATGATTGTGTTTTTGTGTACATATGCATGCCACAACACACAAACAGAGGCTAGAGAACAAATTTCATATTTTTTTTTCACCAAGTGCCAATGGAACACAAGGATCAAAGGCAGATGACTAAGTTTAGTGGCAAGTTCCTTTAAAAACTGAGCCATCTTGTTGACCTGAAGTAAGTTCCTGAAAACTATTTCTAATTTCCAATTTTTATGTTTATATCTGAAATATATTATATTCTCATGTTAAATATTTTACTTACTTCAACAATTTTTTCATTTGATTTTTGGCTCTTGGTCATTTCAACTTGCCACAAAAGTCCCTTGTGATATTCCTGCTGGTCCTGAATTGAAGGAGTCACTTTATGAATACCTAAAATAACATTAAAAAGATCCCACCCATGAATAACTCTGAAATCTTCTCAATTTTTCTGCTTATCCTAGAAGAAACTATAAAATAATACTGACTTTTGATAATGGCACACATTTTAGTTCTTAATATAGAATTTAATAAAAAATTATTTACTTCACCCTAAAATACTCCATGGGACTAAAGGTATGTGCCACCATGTCTAACCCAAACTGATTCTTCTCACAGTTAACTAATTTCTAAAATTTGTGCCTTAGAAAAACTCATTTCCTAAGACAGCTAATAATGAGCACAAAGGATAATATAACATCTTAGTTACTAAAAAAATAGGACTTGATGGGTACCAACTGCACTCTAGTACCATCATACATATATACAGAGATAGAATATTTGCATCATACATCAGTTTTATTTTTTATCTAAAAAAATCCATAGTAGCTGAATAATTCTGTATCACCAACTGCATGTATAAATTCTTCACATAGTCTCAATATTAATCTCATATTGAATGAACATTAGGCCTTTGCCTAATTTCTTTTCTGAGGGGTACTTCTTTTTTTTTTTTTTTTTTTGAAAAAGAAACTTTATTTTCTAAAAAAAGAAACATAAAATAGAGTAACAAGAAAAAAAATATGTAACAATACCATTGTGTAGAATGAATAGTGTTGCGATCAAATGAACAGCAAAAGACTATATTAAACATAATTTACAGATCCCAAGCTGTTCAGTGCTTGTGATTTGCAGCTTGGATATTCTTTCCTTTTTTTTTTTTTTTAAATACACTAATGATTGAGTACATCCCATGCTTATCTTTCTGGGTTTGTAGTACCTTACTCAGGAGGTTATTCTCAATTCCATCTATTTGCCTGCAAATTTTAGGATATAATTTTTCCTTACTGTTGAGGGTACTTCTTCATTCTTATTATTGCTGGTGAAAATTTTACATTGAGAAAGACTGCATTCATTTTTTTTTTGTTCTCGTAGCTGTTTTCAGTTTTAATTTGCTCTCATCTACCATTCTGATTTTGAATTTACTATGTGGAAGATGATTATAAACTCCTCTCATTTGGGGGCTTTATGAATGAATCACCATGCTCTACTAGATCCATATTCCACAACTGTTCAAATTTTATTCAAAAGTCATTATACTTCACTTACTCAATTGTGTTCTCTATCTGTTTTAAGATTAAAGGCCCTCTGTCAGGGTCTCTTCTATAGGAGCAAGGCAAGAAATAGCTGTCTAGGTGCAGTTTTTTATGTGCAGAAATCTACTTTTTATAGAATTATCTTTTAAAGTTCTTTTGTTGAAACATAAATTCTTTGTTAGAGTTGCATAAATATACTTTTTCATCATTGTGTAAATCCATCCTAGCATCTGTGCTAATGGTTTCTGCCAACAGAAACTGACAACAGTTTTACAGCATCATTTGAAAGTAGGTGTAGTCCAGCATCATACCCTTTCTACAGGATTTCTTTGGCTAGTTTATACTATTTTTTCTTTAATATAACTACATGTTTATATTTTCTCATTTTCTAAAGAACATGTTATCATTTCTTAGAAGTGCATTGAGTATGTAAATGACTTTCACTACAAGGATATTTTAGGGGCTGGCTAGATACCTCATCTGGAAAAGGTGCTTGCTTTGCAAACCTAGCACAGAATCTACATAAAGGTGAAACAAATGAATTCCACATTGTTGTCTTTTGACTTCTACATACATGCTATAACACACATATCCAACACAAAGCATGCCCATATATACAAGAATAATAAATTTAGCAAATATTTAAAAGTAAATCCTCTTTTCTCACCTTACCAGACAGTGGTGTGTGTTGGCTAACTGCTGACCTCATCAAGGCTATGTGACAGAAATAGGAAAGCATTCATTTAAAATCTTGAATGATTTTATGCAAGGAAACTATGAACCAGAACAACCAAAACTAGGTAATGAAATGGTATAACTAATTCTTTCCAGAAATTACAAAAATCAAGAGTCTTGTCTGGAGTAGATAAGTTGGTAAAAACATTCAACACAATGAACATGATGGACTATTGTCTTGCTAATCTGCCTTGCTCAGGATGTATTCACCAACCTGGAAGGCTCTGGATAGAGGCTTCTGCTACATTCCATGGCTCATATCCACATTCCAAGTTGAAGATCAACTCAGGTTTGGTCTTGCAGTGTCCTATAAGTGGGAAGTAATAAACAAAATTACAAAAAATGTTAGGTTCAGTCTATTAATGAAAGAACAGATCTAATTCAGGATCCATGCTTTGATCAATGAATCAGAAACTTTCATTGAGGGTTTACACTAATTTTCTTCACTAACTGGAGTATTACCTTCAATCAGCATGATGTTTACCAGAAAATTTAAGAATACGGAAAATACATTAAATTTTTTTAATTAGACAAACAAAAGATTTTTATTTTGGTTTGAAAAAAAATGGCCCCCAAAGGGAATGGCACTATTAAGAGGTGTGGTTTTGTTGAAGGAACTGTGTTACTATAGTGATGAACTTTAAGGTCTCTTTGTTCAAGCTTCCTTCAGTGTGACTATCTGTCATATTTCTGGTGCCTGCATGATGTAGAACTCTCAGCACCTCCAGGACTACACCACCATAATCCAGGCCAAACAATAATGGAATGAATCTCTGAAACTGTAAGCAAGCCCCCTGAATTAGATATTTTTCTCAAAAAGATTGTCATGGTCATGATGTCTCTTCACGGCAATTATAATCCTAAAACAATATTTAAAACAAATTATATGAGAGAGTAATCATAAAAACAAGGACTAAAGTGATGGTTAAGTGATTAATAACACTTGATACAAATACAGACCCAGTTTCAGTTCCTAGAACCCATATCAGGTGGCATACAACCATCTGTATGTAAGTCTAGTTTCAGAAAATATAATAGTCTACTCTATCCTCTGCAGGCATTACATATACATAGCATTTGTAAAAACAGATTTTAAAAAATGCTTTAAGTAAACTAAAGTCATGAATATGGTCAAGTTTATATTAATTTTGGCATTTGCAAAATAGAGGCAGGCAAATCACTTTGAATGAAAGGTTGGTCTGGTCTATGTATTGAGTCCTAGGCTAGCAAAGGCCATATAGTAAAACACTTTCTCAAAAATAAATAAATTAAATAACCCAAGCAGATTTTTTAAAATTAAAATAAAACTATAAAGATATTTTAAAATGCATGCATCATTACTAAAAAGCATGTGTATTCTATAAAAAAAGACTAGAACACTTAAAAAGAATCATGAGAGACATGGTGTACATCAACATTTGTGTCATTATAATCAAACAGAAAAAGATAGCAAGGCAAAGAGAAGCACTCTAAGAAGAAAGACAAATATTTTATATACAATTATACCAGTAGAAGTGCAACCATGCTTTTTAGCTGTCACCATAATCACCAGCAGTACAGTGACTTCAGAGCTACATATCGACACAACACCTAAACCACAGGTGCAATAACCTCAAGAAACAAAGGCACAAAATTATCCACACAAAAAAATCAACACAGCACATAAAACAATTATAAACTATAGCCATGTATACTAGGAATGCAGCACTCATCATATGAAACTTTGAAACCCTCATATCTATGTACTAAATAATAAATAGCTGTATTTATAAATATAGTGCCATGTATCATTTATCCCAGAAGTCAGGATTCAGGGCAAACAGATTTCTGTGAGTTTCAAAGCAGCCAGATTTGCATAGTGAGATCCTGTCTCAAAAACCATTATTATTAGAACAAAAACAGTCATATGAATACAATGGATGCATAAAAGGTATTTTATCTTCAGGAAAAATGACATCACTAAACTATGATGATATACAACAAAGCTGCACCCTAAAGCTATGAAAGTAGAGCAAGCCTGAGATGATTTTTTCTAGGAACAGAGCAGAATATGCTCTTTCACCACTCTTTTGGTTTACTAATTAAGACATATACTAGATAAAGTAAAGAAACAACAACATCCAAAGAAGAAAGGGAAATGTAAAGGACAGGTTATCTATAAATGATGCTACAAAGAGAAAAGAGACTCTACGTAGAGGAGAATGGGTGGCATAACATGACACAACAGGAAGTCAATTATCAAACTATATACCTATGTGCTTGAAGAACAAATTTGCTGAGAAATTCAGAACAATCTCCTTAAAAATGGTGACTTAGGAAAAGGCAGGGTGTTGTATAAATTCTGGATGTAATGAATGAAACTCAGAGCCAGATATCAAGAAAAGGCTGAAATATCAAAGAGAAATAAACACAGTAAAATCTAACCCAGCTATCTTCCAGTTTCCTCATCCTCACTCCTGGTCATTTCTAATGCCTGCTGTATTCCTAAGCCTGCATTAAATACGTTTTTTGCCTAGCTGTATCCCATCCCGGTTAAGATTAAAGGCAAGAGTACTCTATTTGGTAGTCAGCCTTGAACTCACAGAAACACAGAAAGATTTTGATCTCTGGAGTTATGGGATTAAAGGTGTAGATCACCACTGGTGGCTTTCCCAGTGCTGGGATTAAAGGTGTGTGCCATTGAAGACCAGCTGTTTGGCCTTCTACCCACAGAGATCCTCTGGATCCCCAAGCTATGTGAGTTATCATACTCTGTTTTCCCTGGAACTCCCAGATATCCAGAACAATCTCTCATGTAATGGGACTAATGGAGTGAGTTACTTCTGCCTAGTTTGACTGTGGGTTGATCTCTTGATATTCTAGGTTTTATTAAATATGTATCACATTACAATATATGCCCTTTTGTGTCAAAAATAAAAAAGGTTATAACTAACATGAGAAAAACCATATACAATAGGAACAATAATTATATGCAATATAAACAAACAATAATTACATGAGGAATGTCCAATTCATTAAGTTGATAAATTCAAAGAAAATATTCCATTATTTACTCTATTTTGGTGAGTCCAAAGCATTATACCTAATCCACTTTGTATCTAATTTGTATTACTAACTAAAAGCTGTATTTTGATGTCTCTTATACACTTTAACTTCTAAGTGAGTTTCTTTTCTAAAACTGTCACTAGAAAATAGCTATTAACTATCTCATCTTCAAATCCCTCAGAGCAAAAGAAAGAAATAATATTAAGTAAATAGCATGAGCAAGCAACTTTCAAAAATTTAAGAAATGAAACAGCTGGCTGCCTAGAGAGTCACCCAAGGTTCTTCTGTGTTATTGAAGCATCTGTATTTGGTCTACAGAACAAGCATGTCTGACACACATCTCTGTGAAGCAGGATATTCTAAAAGACCTTTCTAATCTGTTTTGGCAAGGTTCAGCAATTCTTTCTTGTGTTTGTCTCCTGCTTGTCCATTTTGAATATCATATTGTCTGTAGTCAAAGCAAGTGTAATTTCTTGTCCAGTGGCTAACTTTTGTCACAAAGAAGGTCAACTCATGTGGAGGAGTTTCCTTGATGTCCATAATCTTCTCTGAAGTAAATTGGGATGCCAGGAGCAGATGTCCCATTGTCAAAAAATAATAAGAGCCTACATTTTTAAAATATCTTAAATGCAATATTCTATGGATCACTGAAGTGACTGAAGACCTGTTCATCTAAAATATATCTGATCTTAACAACATACCAAATATGACTATAAGTT
Organism: Sigmodon hispidus; assembly: GCA_004025045.1. Classification (NCBI taxonomy): domain Eukaryota; kingdom Metazoa; phylum Chordata; class Mammalia; order Rodentia; family Cricetidae; genus Sigmodon; species Sigmodon hispidus. The sequence goes on from PVIH01010323.1 coordinate 46,793, forward strand.
TGATTGTAATGCCTAACTAACTTGCATTTCTTTATATCCTAATTAGTTGGCATAATAACTTCCATGAACTCGAAATTTGCATTACATTGTTAGATAAACCCTATAAGTATAATACCATAAACATGGAGATATATGTATAGTATCAAAATTAATCTCAACTTTATATCAATATACACAATTTGCATACAATATATAAAAAATTCAATCCAGTATAAAATATTTGAAGATAGTAATCCCTTTTTAAAAGTAGATTCAATTATCTACCCTCATATCCTACCATGTCTGTATCCCCTTTTTTCTTTTTTTAACAAGAACCCTGAATTTGATCTCTTATTTAAGATTTTTCTAACTATAACCAATAACAAATTTTAACCAATTACCCTAAACAATGACAATGATCCATAACCCATTGAAAGACCATAAATCACCTTTCCCACCCCTTGGGAATGTGAATGCTATGTTCTTAAATTTACATTCTCCTGTCTGGAGGTGATGGCATCTTTAGAGAATCCTGAAAAGAAACATTTTGTGAATTGTCAAGTCCTGAAAAAAGTAGCTGTATTATTTGTTGTCCAGTCTCTGCATAACAGAAAAATGCACAGCTTGTCTCAAGTGCTGGGTACAGTAGTCTGTAAAATTGGTTCATCTCAGCTAACTGCCTTAAAATTGTCCTAAGCAGTTTGTAGTCCAAATCTGATTTTAGTTTATATTTGTCAACCTAGTGGCTTTGTCATAGTCCATGTGAAGTCATTGTTGTGGGTTCCCATCTTCCTTTTGAATTCTTCAAGTTTGCAATTAGGCATTGACATGAATCACTGCAGGAAACTGATAAGACATTGAAACCCAACACAATGTACAGGAAGCTAAATTTATACATATTTATTCAGCATAAAATTAGTAATAACAGAATAGTCCCTTATTTTTAGTTATTCTCCTTTCTCATATCAACTGGCTCTTCTGATATAATACAGATTTTGCATTTTTCTTTAACAAGTATGCTTGGGTTTAGAGAAAGAGAGAGCCATATTCCAACTCTAAAGCCAGCTTTAAATTATAATTAAATTGGAACTTCAACTTTTCTTACAAATAAAAAGATACAGAAGTTAAAAAATGAAATTTTACCTGAAGAGTATATTGATACCAATAGGTCTGATATTCTTTTGCTTGTAAATTTTTCTAAATAGTGTCCCTTCTGTTGTAGGTGGCTACATGTGCAAGGTCTTTTAACTTCTTGAAGATGGGTATGTCTGGTTTACTGTAACGACAAAAACAAAAGCCTGCCTCAACCCTTTGATTTTTCTTGGAACTTAAAGAATTGTAATATGGGTAGATAAACAATGAATTCTTATTTTCATCAGGTTTCTGTGGCTCAAATTGAGTCTTTATTATTTTGGTGTTATCTATAACTTTTCTTCACCTGTGGAAACAAAAGCAAAACCCCTTACCCAACATAGCACATATTCTGGCTTCCATTCTGAGGTCAGTATATCTTTGAATAGACAGGCTGATTTAGCTCAGTTGTTTTTCCTGTAGTCCAATGCCTTTCAGCAGTTGTTCCTTTCTTATTAGCACTGAGAAAACTCAATGTTAATAGAACATTATGTTGTCTATTTCTAGGGGCCCTTATTATTCCTTTCTGTTTATTTAGTATATCGTTTAGAGTTCGATTTGATCTCTCTATAACTGCTTTCCTTGTAACATTATGTGGTATTTCTATAATATGATTTATATTATAATAAGCAAAAAATTGTTTCATTTTACTAGAGGCATATGCCAGAGCATTGTCAGTCTTAAACTCTACAAGTATTCCTATGATGGCCATAGATTCTAGCTAATGTGTGATTATAGATTCAAAGCGGTTGCCCACTGAAATCCTCAAAATGTATTTATAGTATGATGTACATACCTTAATTTTCCAAATTTTGTAAAATTAAATGCATCCATCTGCCAATTCCATTTCTATGTATACTTTTAGGGTTACTCTCTGCTGGCAATAGAGTTTGGTTATGGAAGGAACAGGTGGGACATCTTTTTACAGTTTCTTTGACTTGTTGCCAAAGAGAAAAATTTTTTTAATCCTTTGCTATTGACATGGTTTTTTTTTTTAAATGAAACTCAAAGACCTCTAACACATTTCCTATTAATAATTTATCATGTTCATCATTACCTTGTGCTAAAGGATCTGGCAGACCGATATGGGATCAAATGTGCGTTATATAGAAAGGATGATGTTTATTGTAGTGGAAATCTAGTGAAGTCATTGTATCTAAGATAAACATTAGAATAAAATAGTTGGTTTTTTTTTTACTGTATCTAAGGTAAATATCAGAATGAAATAGTTGTTTGTTGGAGGTATTTAGACCTTAGTGAAATCACTGTAAAAAACTGTTGGGAACATTTATTTACACTGTAAACCCCAATTTGTCAATTAAATAAAACTAACCTTGATTTTGCATTTGATTAAATAAATAAAATTAACTGCTGTAATAAAATCCTTTTATATACTGTGAAGTTTTGTCACTTGAATTTGTTTAATAAAAAGCTGACTTCCCTGAAGTCAGGCAGTGAGTAAAGGTGGGACAACGAACAGATTTAAGTCAAAAAGCATGTTACTTTGGAGAAAAGGTTATGCTTTTATTTCACAGGAAATAAGAAGCTGAGAATTCATTCCAGGTTTTAAAAAAATCAAGTTTGATTGAATAAGACCCCTCTGCACAAAATTGTGAGTATTAAACATAAAGAAATGAACACAAAAAAACTAAGGATACTGGGAAAAGTGGTGAAGTCAGAGGAGTCATCAATCTGATGGAGAAGAAGCAAGACATACTAGAGAGCCAATGCCATGAGCCTCTGGGTAGCACATAGATAAATAGAAATGAGTTAATTTAACTTGCAAGAGCTAGTTAGTAATAACTCTGAGATATTGGCTGAGCATTTATAATTGATATTACCATCCTGGGTGGTTATTTGGGAACAGGAGGTCAGGATGGAAAAACTATGCCTACAAATGGTGCCCAATGTACAGGGCCACATATATCTACATAAAGTCTGAGAATTTAAAAAAGGTCTTAAACACACAAAAATTGAGTCAGTCATGAATTCCAAATCTCATGGCTCTCATGCTGGCTGTGGTACAGAGATGCACCTCCTGGAAGCTGCCAGCATGAGCTATGCCACATAGTGTGCTCCAGCAGTCTCTCCCATGGGCCACAGTACAGAGAGGTATCTCCTAGCCACACACTGTGTGTCCAGTTTGGGGTTTTGCTCTTACAGACAAAATAGTTTATAGATATGCAGTAAGCACAGATTGAGATAAATAAAACCTCTAAATGGGTTATAGTGTGCTTAAAAAAATACATAGGCTTGGAAAAGAAAAGAGAAAGTACAGTCATAAAAATGAGATAGTAGCTAAAAAATAGTCATAAAAATGGAGTAAAGTAATACTTTTATAAATTTTTTTTAAACTTTATTTATTTATTTTATTTATTTGCCTTGGTGTTTGCCTGGAACTGGAACTACAGACAGTTGTTAGCTGCCATGTGGGTGCTGGGAATCGAACCTGGGTCCTCTGGAAGAGCAGACGACGCTCTTAACCGCTGAGCCATCTCTCCAGCCCCAAGTAATACTTTCAAAAAGCAACATAAAAATAGGAAAATACAAAAAGCTTTTGGATTCTATATGTTATTGTGTTATCTTTAAATTTTTTGGCTGCTAAAAAAATTATAAAAACTCATAGATTAAACCAACTTATATATTTTTAAAAATAATCTATCTTAAAAATTTAAGTCAAAAGGCCTGTTATTTGGGGGGAGAGGTAATACTTTTATTTCTACACAAAGTGAAAACCTGAAGATTCATTCCTAGTTAAAGAATATCACATTTGATTGACAAAAGTACCTCGTGAAAATACTGACTACAAACATAAAGAAATGAACCTTAAAACAAAACAAAACAAAACAAAAAACCTACAAGACACATAATCATCTATTTTACCTGCTCAAACATTAAAAAAAAAAATCTTTGGCTGACTTGTATGTACAGTCTTTACTTGTATTAATATAGGTATATGTTACCTTTAAAGCCTAAAAATTTATGGGGAAGAAACATATTAGAGGACACAGGTGCAATCTTTACAATTGATGTCATAGACTTTTTTGATGTTATTAAAATGCATGAAAAATTGGGCCTTGTAGATTGTACTCGTACACAAAATCTGTACCCTCAATTCTAAGGGCTGATGTCTGCCTGAGGTCCAAAATTGCTGAAAGACCTCACCTATTCCCATTAATTGGCTGTCAGACCAAGACATGTGGGTGAAACAATGGAATATAATTGAACCTAAATTATCTATATTAAAAAATTTAGTTGCCTAACAGCTAAAGGCTGGTCACATTGAGCTCTCTAGAAGCAGGCACAAACCTGCCATTTTGTTATTCCAAAAAAAATCAGGCAAGTTCTGTCTTTTACAAGAGCTAAACACAGTAAATGATCAGATGGAGAAGATGAAATTGCCACAGTCTGGCCTTCCATACCCCAGTGCCATTCCTCCATCTCATTATATAGTGATATTCTATATTAAGAACTGCTTTTTTCAGATTCAGTTGGCACCTCAAGATAAAGGACATTTTGTTTTTAAAGTATGGGAGCATAATATGCACAAGCCAGCTAGGAACATTTTTGACACAGGAATGAAAAATAGTACAGCTATGTGCCAACTTTATGATGCACAAGCTCTAGTCAAGGTCCTTAAAGATATCACCTTTGTACATTATATGGATAATCTATTACTGGCACATCTGAGTCAATCTATTTACAACATGTTAAATTAATGCTCCAAGATGTGGCCTCATTAAGCTTGACACTGGCTCCAGATAAGGTATAGTTAGTGCCCCCCCTTTCTTTTTGGGGATTTGTTATTGCCAAAGACATTAGTCCTCTATCCTTTAAGTAAGATGTGAAAGATAAATATTCATTAACAGTACTACAATAGTTATGAGGGACTGCAAATTGAGTTAAACCTTTTTTGCCTATTCCAGAACAGGACAGAAGAAAACTGTTTTCACTCCTAGAGGGTCCCACTTGTCCCTCACAGAGGATAGAGCTCACTCCAGAAGCAAGGGAGGTATTACAGAAGTTACTTACCATATTATCCACTGCCAGCTTGCACCGTCATAGGCCTGAGCTACCCCTGCTAGCATCATACTCTGGAGAGTTAAGGGATTTTTAGAAATGTTTTGGCAAGCTGGGCCCTTGCTGTTGGATTCATCAGGCCCATTCTGACTTACATGAAGTGACTCTCAAATTTGAGCAAACATTCCACATGAGACTTAAGGCTCAAATGTTAGCTTAAAAACATGTGAGAGAGAGTCAGAAAAACTTCTCCCATTTCTATTAAGGAATTATGGGCTGACTTTATTTCCTGGAAAGAAATGATTGCTGGATTTACTGTCACAATTGACAATCATTTACTAAAAAGTAAGATTTTGCCTGAGCAATTGAGATTTCTACTCATTTAGCTTTCTCAGATGCCAATTAAACAAATTACAGCATTCTCATTCAAAGAAAAGGTAAAAGAGATAAGACATTTGTGATTCCAAATCCTGGTTCTGTGTAAGAAGTATTAGTAGAATGTCAAAATAAGCCATTAATATTGTGTCAGACAGTCAATATGCCGTCCAAGTTTTTTTGAGTATTGTCCTTTTCTTGAATAAAGGACACCCTTAAGCCTATAGCCAACACCATGCTTCTAATACAAGTTATATTAAAACAAACAACAGAGCCATGGTACTTGTCTCATGTTAAATCCCATTCAAAATTAGCAAAGATAGTGGCTAAGGGAAGTGAAATAACTGACATCATTATACTGACAGCTATGGTTGCCAATACAGGCAATTAAGTCAGCCCTGCTAGTCAAGGGCCATTAAAACTAATGATGTTGCTGTTTATGTGTCACATAACTTAGTAAATTCTTACACTCCAAGGAGATATCTCACACAATAGGCATCCCTTATATTGTCCACATTGACAAGCCATTGTGGAAAGAGCTAATAGAACTCTTAAGGAGCTCTTGGCAAAGATATCACCAGAAGCTCAGAGAAATCTTAACCTGCTTCTGATAAAAGTTCTCTTTTACATTAATTTCCTCAGTTTTAATGAAGTTGGATTGAATCAGGCATATAAGACTTGTCAGATTCTTACACACACACACACACACACACACACACACACACACACACACACACATATATATATATATATATCTGAGCTTGAGGTCTTGATGAGGACAGAGTCCAGATACAACATTCCTAGACCAGTGAGAGACCACAGCCTGCAGCTGCAGATACCAGCAAATCAAAACCCTTTCCCTTGGCTGGGGAGTGGGGAGCGTAGTCTGGGGAAAAAAGTATATGACGTTTTTTCCTCCATAATAAAATTGTTCTTGCTTGTTTCAACTTGTTCCTGGAGGCTGTGTCATTGCTTCTGTGCCATCTCCCCCCTCCCATGGGAAATTGAAGAACCTTGAGGTTAGAGGCACCCCCAATTTCTGACCCCAAACCAGGTCACACCCCAATAATAAGACTTTTCATGACAGAGAGATATATCTGCTCCTGGCAGCACCAATTTACTTCAGAGAAGATGCTAGACATCAAAGAAACTCCATATAGAGTTTATTTTCTTTTTATTTTCAAAATAGATATGAAATCTTATAACATATTTTTACATCTTTAAAAATACTGTTTCATTTAAAAAGGTTTTTTCCATATATACCACTGCCCCCTCCTTCTCCTCCCAGTTCTCTCTCATGCTCCCCTCCCCTATCCATTTCCCTATCCATTCCCAAGGAGGACAAGGAATCCAAATGTGAGTCGGTTTGGTTCAGCATATCCAGCTGAGGTAGGTCAGAGCCCCTTCCCCCTCAGTGTCAAGGCTGAGTAAGGTGTTCTTCTGTAGGGAATGGGTTCTGAAATGTTAGTTCATGCACCTGGTCCTACTGCAAGAGGCTCCACGAACTGCCCATGACTTTTGACTGTAGTCTACATTTAGAAGGTTTAGTTCCTTTCCATGAAGGCTCCTCAGCTGTCATTTCAGTCAGTGAGCTCCCAATAGCTCAGGTCAGCCATCTCTGTGAGTCTCCTCCTCAGGATCCTGATCCTCCTGCTCAGAAACTCTCTCCTCAGTCTCCCTTCAGCTGGACCTGAAACTCAACTGGTGTTTAGCCATTTTTTTGGGGGGGGGTGTTTCATTTATTTATTTGTTTTCCATTTTTTATTATAAATAAAGTATGATTATTTTATCTATGTATCCTCTTGTTCAAACTCCCTTCCCCCTCCAGCCCTTCCCAGTCACTCTCTGTTCTCCCCATCATTTTCTCTCCTCCCCAGCAAAGGCAGGAGATCCTAAGGTCCCAATATGGCTTAGTACAGCATCCACTCCTGGCAGATCCACTTTCCTCACCACAACATCAAGACTGAGTCAGGTGTTCCTCTGGAGTGAGTGGGATCCAAGGTGCTGGTCCAAGGTCTTTCAGATCCCAAGCTGTTCAGTGGTCGTGGTTTGCAGCTTGGGAATGCTTTGCTTTTTGTTTAAAGTCCACTAATGAGTGAGTACATTCCCTGCTTATCTTTCTGGGTTTATGAAGCCTCGCTCAGTAGGATATTCTCCGAATCCATTCATTTGCCTATGAATTTTAGGATATCATCTTTTCTTACTGCTGATTAGTACTCCATTGTGTAGATGTACCACAGTTTGTTAACTCATTCCTCAGTTGATGGTCATCTAGGTTGTTTCCAGATTCTTGTTATTATGAATAATGCTGCTATGAACATAGCTGAGCTAATGCCTTTTGAGTGCAAAGTGCATATTTAGGGTATATGCCCAGTAGTGGTATTGCTGGATCCTTGGAAAGATTGATTCCCAGTTTTCTGAGAAACCTACGTACTGCATTCCAGAGTGGCTGAACCAGCTTACACTCCCACCAACAATGGAGGAGTATTCCCCTTGCTTTGCAACCTCTCCAACCTAGGCAACTGTCATCTGTGTCTTTTATCTTAGCTAATCAGACAGGTGTAAGGTGGTATCTCAAAGTTGTTTTCATTTCTCTGATGGCTAAAGATGATGAGCACTTTTTCAAGTGCCTTTCAGCCATTTGTAATTCTTCTGCTGAGAATTTCCTTTTTGGTTCTGAACCTCATTTTTTGATTGGGTAATTCAAGGTTTTGAGCTCTAGTTTCTAAAGTTCTCTATATATTTTAGAGATCAGTCCTCTGTCACTGGTAGGGTTGGTGAAAATCTTTTCGCATTCTGTAGGCTGTCGTTTTGTCTTATTGACTGTGTCCTTGGCCTTACAGAAGCTTCTCAGTTTCATGAGGTCCCACTTATTGATTGCTGTTCTTAGTGTCTGTGCTACTGGTGGTATATTTAGAAAGTGGTCATCTGTGCAAATGCATTGGAGGGTATTACCCATTTAATTTTCTATCAAGTTTAGTGTGGCTGAGTTTATGTTGAGGTCTTTGATCCACTTGGAGTTGAGTTTTGTGCAGGATGATAGGCTTGGTTCTATTTGCATTTCTTTACACACTACCATCCAGTTATGCCAACACCATTTGTTAAAGATACTATCTTTTTTTGTATCTGTAGTTCCAGCTCTTTTCATCAAATTTTCTATTTCCACCTTTGCCTCACTTTGTGCTTTTTATTGCTTCTATTTCAATTTTTAGCTTCTGGAATGTTTCTTTCAATTTTTGGTTTTTCTTTTCTTGGTTTTCTTTCAAAGATTTGTTCATCTCTTCCAATTTTTTGTTTGTATTTTCTTCTATTTCTTTTTTTTAAAAAAAACTTTATTTATTTATTTATTTGCCTTGGTGTTTGCCTGGAACTGTAACTACAGACAGTTGTTAGCTGCCATGTGGGTGCTGGGAATTGAACCCGGGTCCTCTGGAATAGCAGATGGTGCTCTTAACCGCTGAGCCATCTCTCCAGCCCCCTCTTCTATTTCTTTAAGAAAATTTTTTATATCTTCTTCTAATGCTTCTATAAACTTCATAAAGGTATTTTTACTGTTGTTTCCTCTTCATTGCTCTGTTCAGGTCTTGGTGTTGTAGAACCACCAGTTTATTCTGGTGTTTCCTTCTTGCTCTTTATATTGTTATCTATATTCTTGCACTGGTATCTGCCCATGACTTCAGTGGTTCAGACTTAGTCAGCTCCTAGTCAGTTGTGGCTAGAGGGCTTGTGTTTCTCCTGTCTGCTCTGAGCAAGGGGTCTGCACGACCTCCGACTCCGCTCTGGACACAGGTCTGAATTTCAAAGTTGTCAGTCCATCTCTGATGAGGTAGTTCACCCTGGAGTCAGGGCCTGGCTGTGCAAAATCCCTTCTTTTAGTGGTCGCTGGAGGAGGCTCCTCCCAGCTAAAACCTAGGGCCTGTCTCTAAGCAAGAGTCTGAGATCTGGACCTTGGTTGTGACCCTGGCCCTGAAGAGCAATTCTCCAGATGGACAGTCCAGGAGCTAGAATCTGCTCACCTCTGATTCCACTCTGGACAGAGTTTATTTTCTTTATTAACAAAAGTTAGACATTTGGGCAAAGAAACTGTCCTTGCTCAACAGCTGACAATATACTATCCAAACCAAACGAGCAAGACACAAAGAAAGTGACTGCCAAACTTTGCCAAGACTTAGTATGACAGTCCTTCAAAATTCCCTACTTCACAAAAATGTTTGTCAAATATACTAGGCATGTAGGCCAAAAATTAAAAAATAGACTATTTTTCCAAATTTTTGAAATAGAAATGAAACTGGATATAGTATCTAATATTGTCACTTAATATCTATTGTTTGGTTGTATATAATCTTACTATATTAAAATTAAAACCTTCCTTTTTAATTAGACAAGAGAAGGAAATGGTGTAGAATAATTCCTAGCCAAGCAGAAAATATAGGTATGGCAACCAAATTAAGGACAATGGGAAAAAGAAGGGAGGAGTCAGAGAAGTTGCCAGCAAGACATGCCAGAGAGGTAACTGCCATGAGCCTCGGGGCAGAACATAGATTAATAGAAATGGGTTAATTTAATTTACAAGAGCCAGTTAGTAATAACCCAGAGCTATTGGCTTAGGATTTATAATTAACATTAAGACTCTGGTTATTTGGTAATGAGAAGTGGGGACAGGAAAACACTGCCTAAAATTAAGCTTAAACCAGGAGGCTGAGTTAGGAACTAGTTGACAGAAAGTAATCAAAGAGCATCAAAGGGCATCCAGAAAAGATAAAAAGGTATGGAAAGTAATTGGGTGGGTTTTGGAGTGGTGAGTGGTTTTCCTGGTTTGACAAAAAAGAACCACCAATCTTTTGGATATGCCAACAAAAAGAGAAGGTAAGCTTTCTGCTATTTAGCCTCCCTGAGCTACAGGTTTTCACGCCAGCCTTTGGATCTCAAGTCTTATTTATAAACAGTTAAAGCTACTTTCAGTGGCAGTAATAGATCCTGTGCTTTTTGGGAACAGAATTCCCACCAAATTATGACCTGAGTGGCCAGGCTACTGCTAAAGAAGCAGGCCAGTAACTGTGAAGTTGCAATTACTGGCTGAAATAGTAGTAGATTAGGGTGCAGCCACTGTGCTGAAGTTAAAACAACAGAAAACAGTGATTGTTTTCTGGATTTATAGAGTTGTTTTTCTAAAGGAGCTTTGCAGCCTTTGCATGACTTTAGTCATAAGATGGTCGTGACACACTTGGAATGTTGGGCCCTTCTGAGGCCGCGGGGTTGAGGCCCAGTGTAAATTCCTAAGCCTACCTAGAGTTTGGCAACCTGTCTCTGGCCATAAGCTCCATGTGTGGTTGGCTCAGCACCACCTCTGCCTAGCCTCTGCTAACATGGTAAAATACTATTGGCCCTTTTTCCCCACCCCACCTACCCCATCCCAAGATTCCCACTCCCTTCTCACAGCCCTATATAAGCCCCAGACTGATGCAATAAAGTGAGTTCTTGCTTCGACAAGGCTTCCAACTCAGTGTGTGGTTTCCCTAGGGGGTTAGGAGGTGCTGGGTTGTTGACACCCACCATCTCGCTCCAACCCCAGGAAGAGGCCAGCTGGTCTGGATCTCCCTCCGCCCTATTTGCCAGACAGAAAGAGTCTGGCATTGGAATATTTTGCATTATTGGGTAAGGCAAACAGTGCAAAATAAAAACTAAATTTGTGGGCATGTGATATTTTCCTTCCAAAAACATACAGATTAGATCAGAGGTTTTGGTATGATGAACCTGTTTTACCTCCTGAAATATCTTTTATGTAACAATCCATAAATATGCTTCTCCATAGCTGTTATAGGCTTAGTCCAGGAAGAGTGCTTCAGAGCCAGGTTACATTCTGGAGTGACCCTCTTTCTTTCATAATCCTGAGCAACTTAGAACACCAACACTTTATGTCCACCCAGGAAACTCAAATTATATCATAAAACATCTCACCAAAAAAAAACCAAACAAACAAAACACCTGAGAGTTCTCATCTGATTTGAGCTAAGGCTAACCTGTAGCATCAGAAAAAATAAAAGCTGCAATTATGTGAGTGTGAAAAAGGTATAAGGGAGAAATAAATGGATGGAAGACAGAAAGTATTTATTGAGATGCATATGGAATTGATGAATAACTTCCTTTCCCCCTCATCCCTTTCTCAACCAGAATTTCTCTGTAGCCCTGGCTGTTCTTGGCCATTCTGTGGAGCAAGCTGGCTTTGAAATCAGAGATCCATCTGCCCTTGTCTCCTGAGTGCTAACTTAAAGGCATATGTGCACCACCACCTAGCTGATGAGTGATAGAACAGAACTAAATTCATGATCCATAGCAATTAGTTGAACACTTTAAAATACCTGTCAGAGAGATATTATATATACCAACATAGATAAGCAATGCCTGAGCTGACAGACTCAGATGGTCACCTACATCTCTTCAATAAATTGTAATTGTTGCATTACAAATATGTAACTGTGTAACTTCTCCATACATATGTACTATTAGTACATGTTAGTTAAATGCATAATATACAAACAGTATTAAAAGACAACAATGATCCTAGTCAGGCAAAGTTGGCAAATGTCTTTAATCCTAGCATGTGGTAGTCTAAAAAGGTATGGCCCCCAAAGATTCATGTGTTTGAATTCTTGGCCCATAGAAAGTGGCACTATCAGAAGGTGTGACCTTGTTGAAAAAAAATGTATTCTTATGGGGTAAACTTTGAAGTCTCCTATGTCAAAAGTACACTCAGTGTGTGATACAGTCTCCTTCTGCTGCCTGTGGATCAAGATGTAGATCTCTTAGCTCCTTCTCCAGTGCCATTTCTGTCTGCAGGTCTCCATACTTCCATCCACCATCCTCTCTACCACAAAGGTAATGAAGTAAATAAACCTCTAAAACTGTAAACTGACTCCAATTAAATGTTTTTCTATATAAGAGTTGCCACAGCTCACTGTGTCTCTTTATAGCACTAAAACCCTAAGACACAGTAGTTGGGAGGAAGAGGTAGGTGGATCTCTGAGTTTAAGGCCAGCCTGCTCTACAGAGCAAGTTCCAGAATAGCTAGGTCTTGAAAGTCATGCCCCTCCAAAAAAAAGAAGAGTCAGTAATAATTCCTATAAATATCAACTGAGAATTTAATTGGTGCAGAGAATTACAGGAGAGACTTACCCAAGAACATGAGGCTGTTGTAGTTCTCTAGCATCACATCCCTGTAGAGTATCCTCTGAGCAGCATCAAGTTTCTGCCACTCATCCCAGGTGAAGTCCAAAGAGATGTCTTCAAATGATACAGAACCCTGTAATGACACATATCTTTTTAATCCCCAAATACTCAACTTTGGGAACATGAATAAGAAGTTCCCTATGATGTGTATGTGGTTTTCACTAAAGTCCTGACAGTAAGTAGAATCATGGAATCAATGACAAATGGTCCAGATTAAGTCTAGGTAAGTGTAGTCAGTTTTTCTCCTGTCCTGTCTGACATTTCTTGGTCCCTCCTCGGTTCCACAGCTGCTTATACAATAATTGACTCAGAGGCTTAATATTAACTACAAACTGTTTGGTCTATGGCTCAGGCTGTTACTACCTAGCTCTTATATTTTAAATTAACCCATTTCTATTAATCTATGCATTGCCATGTGGTCAGTGGCTTCCTGGTACAATTATATCTTGTTTCTTGGGCAGCTGTATCAACTCTCTCAGACTCTACCTCTCTCCTTAATCTCTGCTTGGATTTCCAACCTTCCTATACCCTCTCATGCCATAGGCCAAAACAGCTTTTTTTATTAATCAATGGGAGCAACACATATTCACAGCATATAGAAAGACATCCCATACCAGGGAAGTGCTTTTGTCTTTGCTGTTCTTTTAAGTAGCTTGACTGAGGTGAAAGGACTGTCCACTGTATATTTTAAGAAAGGGTTGGGTTCTGAATTTGAAGACAAGTAGAGAGGGAGCTATGCAGACACTCTGTGTTTCCAGCGTTGTGACTATAGATCCACCTATCTCAAGTTCCTGCCAGTGCAATGTCCCTGCATCAATGTACTATGCTCATAAAATGTGACTTGAAGTAAACCCTTTTTCCTCTAAGTGGCTTTTGTCAGGGTATTTTGTTGCAACAAGAAAGGAACTAGAATAAAGATTTGCTTAATTTGTATCATGGAAGAAAAAATAACATAAATATCTTACCTGTATTACTGCAGAGATGCAAAAGTCTTTTTAAAAGAGTTTTCTAAGAAGTTATATGGCAAACAAAAGCTGATGCTCAGTCTAAATCAACTGAAGTCTCCAGACCCATTCTGAATATGCATTGAGTATCTTAGCTCTAACAGAGGTGGCTTGAAGGAATACAGGCTAACACCCTCACTTCTGCCCAAGCTCTAGGAAATAAAAATCTGGACACATGCAAATCGCCCAGGATGCCAGAAAAACAAAATGTTTTAAGTGGGCATGTAACCACTTGCATGGGCTGAAATCCCCAGGAGTAATGCAAAAAGAAACTTCCTCATCTCCACACACAGCTGTGTGAATATGCATGCCTTTAATCCCAGCACTACTCAGGGGAGGCAAAGGTATGCAATTCTCTGTGAGTTTTAGGCCAAGATGGTCTACAAAGAGAAACTGTCACTCTCTTCTCCCCATCACTTTATCTCCTCTGCAGCAAGGGCAGTGACTGGGATGGGTGGGAGGGGGAAGGGAGTTTGAACAGGGGGATACATGGATAAAAAGATATGACTTTATTCATAATAAAAAAAGAGAGACTGTCTCAAAAACAAAACGAAAAACAGAGTACACGTGGCCAGTAGAAAAGGATATGGCTAAAAGCAAACCCTAGTAGTCTTGTAAAAAATATTAAATTATTTATCACTGTTCTCAGTCTTGGGTCAGAGAAGCTTGTTCACTGTCGGTGACAGTTAGTATAGAGACTAGCAACTGGTCAGAATGCTGAGAATAAGTGACTTTCGTCTGTTCCACAATACATGGCACACCTATTATCATCCCTTCCAAGGCTCAGGGAACACCACCCTACCGAAGACAGCATGAGAGGCAGTACTAAGAAACACTGTCATCCAGAAATGACATGGAACCTGGAACTAACAACTGCAGTGCCTACTTGCATATCAACAGTCCATCATGGATGGGTGATAGGCAATAAAGCCTCACCTTTCTCAGTGGAGTTCTAGGCAGTTAATAGATGCTGAAGGAGGGGTGTTATATTTCTCATTGGTGTAGTCAATGGGAAGGCATCCTTGCTTAAATAAATAAACAAACGCTATGTAAAAAGCATCCTAGATAAAATGTAGTGGGACACACACACATACACACACAACCAGAAGAGAAAAACAAAAAACCCATAAACGCACATAGGGAAGTTTGTTGTGAAGAAACAATTGGTTATGTCAAAGTATGTCATATACATGTATGAAATAACTTTTAAAGGGGAAAAATATAAAATTAGTATAGCCATTTTATAAAGTAATAGGTTACATCTTTTAAAAAAAATTAAACAGAATTGGAGCACAGCAATTAAAAGTGCTGTCTGTTCTTTCAGGGGACCAGGGTTTGATTTACAGTATCCATATGGCAGCTTACAACTGTCTATAATTCTAGTCCAGGGGATTTGATGTCATCTTCTGGTCTCCAAAGCTACCAGGTACTCATGTGGTGCTAAGACAGACATATATGGAGGCAAAACATACATACATAAACAAAATTATTTTTAAAATAGAAATTATGTCTTAACAAGCTTTATGTCTTGAATTCAATTCCTGGAACCTATATAAAGGTGAAAAAGAATGGAGTTTTCAAAGTTTGTTCTGATTTCAACAGGTCAACTGTGATACATCCACACAAATATATCATATATACAGAAACATACACACATACACAAATAATAAAAGTATCATATAGTCAATTGTTGTTGGTATGTATTTGTCCTAGTTTTCCTTAGCTGGCAGCCTCTGAGGGCGTCTCAACTATGAGACTGCTTAGATCAGATTGATCTGTGACCATGTCTGTGAGGAATTATCTTGACTGTTGATTGATGTAAGAAAGTTACAACCCACTGTGGACAGTACTACTTCTAGGAAGGTAATCTTGAGTTGTATTAACATCTAGGCTGAGTGTGAGCCAAAGAACAAGCCAGCAAGCAGCTGATATTATACCTTTTCCTTCAAGCTCCTGCCCTGCCTTCACTCAGGGAGAGAAATAAACCCCTTCATCCACAAGCTGTTTTTGTTATTATGTTTGTCATAGCAACAGAATGAAACTAGAACAGCATTCAGAAGATCAGAAATTGGAATGTTGACTATACCATCATTCAGTCACAATGCAGATACATTCATTTCAAATGATTCTTAGATGAAGAATATAAAAGGGCATTTTATCCAGCTGCTCTATACTAAGAGGCTGCACATTCCACCCCAAGCTATTGTTGAATCAAGGACTTACATTCAGTAGACATTCCAAGAACCAAAGACATGGCTATTTTTGGCACCTAGTAGTTCTAATTGCCTAGTTTTAGGTAATTCTAATACCTGAAACCCAGAAGACACAGGCTAGGTGAGGAAATATAACCCTGTAAAGCAAGCAAGAATGAAGTTAAAACCAAATGCATTTTGGTAAGGTGCATGTGCCTAGGGGAGACAAGACAGTCACTAAAATTGTTAACATGGGGTCAGGAAAAACCTTCACAAACTATTTGTGTGAAATATTCACAAACATAATTTAATTCCTCAAAATATATTGCTCAGAATATAAAGGAAAATAAGAAAACACTGTCTGTTTGAAATAAACCATACAGAACAAAAAATTGACCACAGTGTGGGAAGAAAAAGTTGCATGGAAATGTTTGTAAGAAGGTGTAATTTTAGGAATCTGTTGGAAAGCCTAGGAGGGTGTTTATCCTGATTCTGCATCTCCATGCTAACACTGGACAAGAGGCTGCTATGGGTACTGAACTTTTTAAAGTCTTTTTGGAAGGCTTTAGAAAATGTCAGCATATGCCTTTCCTTGCCCCTTCCCACATCTCCCATCCTTTCCTTGTTTACACCTCCTCTAAAAGATCCTCAGAAACCATTTTCATTGTGAGGTAGGAGTGATAAATGACTTTTCCCTGCTCCTTGCAGTAACCTGACATGTTATTTTCAGAGACTGCCCCTCGGGTAAAGCCGGATTATTTTTTAAAGTTAGTTTTTAATTACTTTTAATTATGAAGCACATATGCAGGTGCCACAGAAGCCACTTTTGGCCACAGAAGCCAAAAGAAATGTATCCCATGAAGCTGAAGTTACAGATAATCGTGAGATATGAGTGCTAAAAATCAAAGTTGAGTCCTCTGGAAGAACAATATGTGTGTGCTCTTAAATACTGAGTCATCTCTTTAGTCTCATAAGCCAGAAACTTTAACTTCATTACAAAAATAAATAAATAAATAGATAGATAAATAAATAAATAAATCAGGAGAAGGCAGTATAACAGTTGAATTTAACTGTATAATTAATGCAATGTAATGTCTTAGAAAGCTAAAACAAAGGAAGAGGAAGAAGAACACATATCCACTAGTGATATGAGTTTTTCCAGAGCCACCTCTAAGTTTCTTTAGATCAATAATAGGTAGACAGTCATACAGAGACAAGATTATGATACCTAGTCACTCTGAGGACTAGTGTCCTTTCCCTCACAACTTATATTCAGATGCCTTCAAAATCTCATCCCTCTGCTGCAAGGAGTTTCCTCAATGAGGGGTAAGAACTTCAGTTACCTAAGGGTAATACTGTCAAATATTTAATATATAGTTAGAAATTGTGCTGGTTAGTAAAGTGGCAGTTGTAGATTCCCCTCCAAATTCCAATGCTTCACTAGCCCGGTTGTCTAGGTTTCCAGTATTAGGCACAGCAACTGATCATCCAGTGGCAAAGGGTCAGCCTTGAAAATACATACATATAAGTAATATTATATAGACTGAGCAGACTGTATTCTTGTATTTAGGAACACTCATCAACAATTAGAGTAAAAAAGACACATAATTTTAAAAGAAAGCAATGTGGAAGTTAAATGGAAGTGTTTGGAAGGAGGAATGAAAAGGGGGAAAAGATGTAATTAAAATTTTAAGAAATAAAATAAATTGTAAAACATTTCATTCCTCATACATGTTTTCCTCATTATCTTCTCCCTCAGAACCATTTCTCTTAACCTCAAACTGTTACAATGTCCTCTCAGTCCCTCTTCCTCAGAACTATTTCTCCCCAACTAGTCCTCAGACTTCTGCAGGCTATGTCCCCTACCCAAGACCACCACCTCCTTGCTAAAACCTTGACTTCTTCCCTCACAATGTTTTTCCCCTTACATTTAAAAGGCTTATTACCTTCCCACCCTCATCCCCAGGTCTCTAAAGGATACTTCTGTCCCTAGTCCACCTTCATAGACTGGGGACCATCAGCATAGTCTCTTCTAGCCATTAGATGTATTCATGAGCCTAGTGTAACCAGTCTTCCGCAGTCCCATGATGGCCAAGCTTCATGCTTGGCACTGCTTCAGACTAACAAGCTATGGTAAAATCACTCCACTTCTATCTCAGGCTCATCAACAAAGACCTATCTGCAAGAAAAAAAGAAAAGAGAAGGAGGAGGAAGAGGAGGAGGAGGAGGGAAGACAAAGGACAAACACAAGGAAAGATTTAGACTAAATGCCCAGAACTCAACCACAGCAGTGGTTTGTCCCAGGTGAAATCTTGGAAAGCTCCCTATATCAGCACTGAAAAACACCTGAATCAGTCTTTTGAGGCATGTCACAGTTTCCCCTGCCCACCTGCCAAGTCCTTCCAGATGCTGCAAGGAGGGAAACAGAAATCAACCTCCACCATCACAAGCCCAGTGCCAGATCTCAGGTTATAACTATCGTCAGCTGGTAGACCTTTTGATCTGTGTCTCTCTCCATGTCTGTACCACAGTCTATGAGTCTGTTTCTCTGGGTTATCCAGATTCCTTAAGTGCCACTTCATGTGCAGTGGCAAGGTACAGGGACCCCACCAGGCCAGATCCATTCATAGCCTCTGTGCATACCACTGGCCCCTAGATTCGTCCCAAGCACAAAAAAAGCAACTAATGCCTAGGTGCCTACAAAGTACCTATCTCTGTCCTGGGTTCTTCTCTTTACTTCTAAGAAAACAAGACCCAGTGCCAACTTTGATGGTGAAGGTCTATAATCCCAGCTACTTTAGAAGCCAATACAGGAAAATAGAAAGTTAAAGACCACACTGAACTATACTGGGACCCTATCTCTGTCATGGTACAGAATCTGCCTTATATACACAAACCTCCAGGTTCCTTTCTGAGTATCATATATACACACATACAGAAGGATATAGCTCAACAAAGAGGCTAATCAAAGTTACAGAGTAAGGAAGTGGGAATCAGCACTCCAACCCATGTCTTTGAACTCTAGGGTCTGAGAAAAATAATGGTCTTTGTTGAAAATATAAGAGATCCAGATATTAAACAAAGACAAATGACAGACCAGATAAAGCAGAGTGGGTTCACAAGCCTAGCTTCTGACAGTCAAAGCCAGTCAGACATATTCAAAGAATAAAACACCACACATCAGGTCAACACCCAGACACACAAACACGAAGGCACACAAAGAACTGTGATAGGCAGGAAAGCTGCTGGACCTACCTCCCCCAGCGACAGACACAGAGGTAGTAGAGGGAAGAGAGACACTAAGCCTCTGCCCCTTCAATAACTTTGTATGTTTGAGACATGGTCTCACTAACTTGCTTAAGTCAGCCTTAAAATTGTTCTATAGCCCAGGCTGGTCTGGAACACTTGAGCCTTAGATTCTTCTTCCTGCCTTACTCTGTTCAGCAGCTGGGATTGAGAAGCTACATAACCAAGCCCAGCTAGGGGTAGAGTGGAGGGAGGTTGAAATTTGAATGTTTCTCCACTATTTTACATAAACAGACACTAAAGGGGACAACCTGAAATGATGAAAGCAGAGAGAAAACTGCCAAGTGTGTGTACATAGGAGCATGAGGAGCCCTACATACTTCTCAGCTGGCAAATGTCCTTTTCAAGCCAATATTCCACATCTACTTTGAGGAACTTGTGCAGAGGTTACTAAGCACACAGAATAGGGAAGGATAAAATGGAGTAGTAGGTGGAGTTGGTTGCTCACAGCCATTAATTCCAGTGCTTAGAAGACTGCGGCAAGAGAACTGCTGCTGTCTATAAGCCAGTCTTGATTATAAAATGACTTCTAGATCAGTCTTAACTACAGAATAAGGCTTTGTCTGTGGAAAAACAAAACTGTAATAAACAAGAAATAGAGAAAGAATACACAGACAAGAGACAGACAGGATGGTTTGTGTTCCCACAACAACCCTGCAGTCCCTGCTTTCCCACTCAGTTTTCAAAGCCTTCTCCTTCTCCCCTGGGACTCAGTAGTCTTGTACCCAAACCTGTCACAGCAGTGGCCCAAGGGAATTTGAAGAAGTCTAGAGCTTCTGGGACACAGGGTGGGAAAAGGAGGAGAAAGCCTCTGCCTACTCCCCAGTTCCTGTGCTTCTGAAATCATGTTCTAACCTAAATGGGCCTCTTCCCATGTGCCAGCCCCTTTGCCAGGTGAGTCAGGACATGGAGGAGGAGTCAACCTTCCAATCTCTACTGCCTGGGTTGGGGCCCAACTGTGGCTTTTCAGTTTATCTCTCACTCTCACCTTCTGAGACCTCAGGACCTCTGTCAAATCTCCAAGTCTCTTTCACTGTGTGCATCTTGGATTCTCCTGGCATCACTTTGTACTTCAAGGACACTGGCTCGGGGCAGGAACACTTCAAGGAGACATCCATTCAGCTTCTGAGAATCTCTTAACCACCCCTAAACCTATCAGCAACAAGGTGACGCAGATGAGACAATGGGCAAATGGCTCCTGATCTCATCTGCCAAGTACTATCTATCCCCTTCCCGGAGCTCCTCTATCCACTACTACTAAAGAATGGAGCCAGCCCTCATAGTGCAAGTCTGTGATAACATTTCAGATACCTGGGGAAGAAAGATCACAAATTCAATCTGGATCATCTAAAGAATAAGACCATGTCTCAAGAAAGTAAAAAACTGAATTGGTCATAGTGATGCCTGCCTATCCTTTGTCCAGCTTGGTCTACATAGCTAGTTTCAGGCAAATGGGGCTACAGATGGACCCTGTCTTTAAAAAAAGAAAGGAAGGAAGGAAGGAAAGAAGAAAGAAAGAAAGAAAGAAAGAAAGAAAGAAAGAAAGAAAGAAAGAAAGAAAAAGAAAAGACACCACCATAGAGCTCTTAACTAACATGTAGGAAACCATTCCATTATCAGTAACCACCCCCTCAATGTACAAAAAGAAACAAAATTGAGAGTTAAAGTTAGTAATCACAGTCACTCACAAAGTGAGATTCTGGCTTCCAGCCCATGTCCTACTGGCCCCAAATGGCTCAAAGAAATGTTTCCTGAGGAAATGGTGGGGAGAAATTCGGGGAGGGACCAGCCCACCGCAGCAAAACCATAGAGGATCGAGCTCACACTCCTAGATTTGGAGAGTCTGATCCAAAAGCCAGACTGTCAGACACAGAAACCCTGAAGCGCACGCAGAGCCCTGGGCGGAAAGGACAGCGAGGGTGCCAGAAAGCATTGGCAAGGACACAGGCCAGGGATCGCCCAATCAGACAAACTTCGAACACAGCTCTTGGCCATTCCAGCCTGGTGCCCAAGATCTCGGCAGCCTTGGCTGAAGTCTAGTGCGAGGCAGGGCGGCCCGGAGGAGTAGGGCAGGAAGGTGCAGAGAGCCGACAAGGAGCCCAGATCATGACGCTGCACGCTCACCATTTCTGCTTTCTAGACCCCCCGCGTCCTCACTGTGGTGCTCCCCGCAACAGCGATAGGACCAGGCAGAGAATTCCAGGTACCAGGCAGAGCAGATTCTAAGAGGGAACAGAAGGTGAGGGTTTAGGGGTGCACTATGACGGCCGTAAGACAGCCTTAGTTCAGAACAATGTCCGCCCTCTAAACTGTCAGGGAATCTGATTGGAAACTGCTATAACAGTGCTTTTGATTGGACAAGGTTTTACTCCTTTGCTTCCAGAGTAACGGGAGATGGATGAGGAGATAAGAGTTGAGGGATGGATGCAGTTTCTCACTAAATCCAGAAAAGGTCTATGCCTTCTCTCTAGCTCTATAGAAAGAAAAGACTAGTTTCCTTAAATGATATTTTAGGGCAGAAGTCTCACCCTAAATTGAGTATTAATTGAATATTAGAGGTAAACCTAAACCTACGTAAATTTATATCAGCTAGTAAAATACAAATTCATAAGTGAAAATAATGGCCTTCACACACACACACACAAAGATACAAAGGCTCAGGTATTTTTGGTTGATATATAAAATCTCCCCGATTTTTTTCTTTTCTACTGGACATTTGCCATATTAAAATTAGAAGCAGGATTCTTTTTATTTTCTAGTACCTGGTACTGTCAAAAGTGAAATGCTTTGCTTTATACCAAGCTTACAGTGACGGGAAAGATGTTTATGATGGCTAATGTAAGTTATGTTGATGACTGGCTTTATGTTTAAACGTTTAACTACAAAGCAAAATCTAAATGTTAAGTGTTGTTTTGTAATTGCCTGGTCTTGTACAATTTTAACAAAAGTGTTGCTTGTTCAAGGTGGTCCCAAAGTTATCCACTGTTTCTGCTTCTTGTAAACAAAAGCATGTTTTTGCTGAAGATAACCAGGACAACTGCAAGACATCTGCTTGAAAATCAGAATATAACTTTACAGTTTTAGTTTGTTTGTTTGCCTTTATAACCCCCTAACTAAGCTCTAGGCTACATTTGGGAATCCTGCATCCTAGGGGAAGCCTTGAGGCCAGTATCTACATAAAAGCCTCATCTTTATTGAAATATATTTACATTGATGTTTGTTTCCTGAGACTGCCCACCAGTCTGGCTCGATTCCTATAACCAAAGGGGGAAAAAAAAAACAGTTTGACTTATAATCAGCTGTAAAACTAATCTCCACTAATCTCCATATCAAAGAACATGCTTCTAAAAGGGCAACTCAAGGGGACAACACAGGGTCATAGCCACATTTGAGTCCTGGTCTGTCATTAAGTTCCCTGAGTTCTTATCAGGAAAAGCAAAATTCTCCCATTTATGCAAGATATTTGAAAATGAAAATATTGTGTGTTTAGAAATAAATCTGGCAATAATTTGTCTGTAGAAGTCTGCCATATGCCCAGCTGGCCAAATATACAGTCTCCTGTCTCTGTTTAAATAGTTCAGTGTTACCTGGGGACCAGACCTGAAGAAATTTAAGGAGGACAACATTTATAGAAATCTTAAGTCTAAAGTGTATATAAATAAGTTAACATAACATATTCCCACCTAGCTCCTCTGTACATTATCCAGATCTGAACTCCAACTATCATTAAAGAGCTTTTCCTCCTTATTTTTTTGTGAGTTTGTGGAGTAAATTCTTACAGGACTGGGGTAAGGGGTCATATTTCTGCATCAATACCACACATAGACAATTTAGTACATGTAATTTAAATAAAAGTATAAAAATAACTCATGTCTGTAATTCTGTTTTAGAGAAGATTGCAAACAAACCTGGACTATGACTATGTAGTTATCATCAAGTATTGACTACATGGAAGGACTTTATCTAAAACACAAAAACAAACAAGCAAGCAACAACAGCAAAACAAACCCCAAACTAAAAAACATGAAAATGTACTCTGATACACAACTGTAATTAGTTTCAGCTAACTAAATAATAGTAAGGCAGGAGAATCACACACACCCAGAAGTCAGTGGGCAGCTTGGTAACACAAAGAGACTGTGTCTCAAAAGACAGCTGGGCATGATGGCACACACCTTTAATACCAGTAGTCTGGAGGAAGAGGCAGGTGAATCTCTGTGAGTTTGAGTCCATTCTGGTCTATACTATACATTTCAGAGCAGCTATAAATACAGAATGAGAAACCCCATCTCAAACAACAAACAAGCAACAAAAATCCACATGTGAAATCCAAATGCAAGTTACTATAGCTGTTTTCTTTATTCTTTTCATTTTTAAAGATTATTTTAAGTGTATGTGTCTGGCTGAGTGTGTGCATCCATGGGCACACAATGCATGCAGAAGCCTGTGAAGATCAGAAAAGGGCATCAGATTCCTTAAGACGTGCCCCGGCCAGCAGGGTCTTCATTGTGGACCTGAAACTAGGGCTGAGACAAATGAAGAAACAGGAACATGGAAGAATTTTCATTCAAGCTCTGGCACACTTTATTTTTCCAACCAGAGTTTAAATAGAATCTCAGAGTGTGCACGCATGTAGCCAGGAGGAAGGGGAGAGTTAGTCAAAATGTTAGCAAGCCTGAGGGGAAAAGTAACAGATAGGGTAGATATGAAAATCTATCTGTTCTCAGTTGAATGCCTGGATAACCTCACCTGCCGGTATGGGAGGATCAAAGGAAGCCACTTGAATTCATGACCTAGCTTAGAACAATACCGGGTGTAGTCTACTGACTACCTAGAGTGTAGCTGCTGGTAAATGGCTAACGGTAGAAGCTAACCTATAAACT
Organism: Sigmodon hispidus; assembly: GCA_004025045.1. Taxonomy (NCBI): domain Eukaryota; kingdom Metazoa; phylum Chordata; class Mammalia; order Rodentia; family Cricetidae; genus Sigmodon; species Sigmodon hispidus. The sequence goes on from PVIH01010323.1 coordinate 70,910, forward strand.
GAAAAATGGCTAAGCTAGGCTTTGACTCCCGGCAAAGACTCAGGTACATGGATTTGGGTGCTGATATGAGTTCTGAGATCCAAATTTTAATCCTCTGCAAGAGCAGCAAGCTTTCTTAACTGCCTAAGCCTTCCAAGAATTTTGTTGGTAAGTAATTGCTCAATATAAACCTTGTGAGTTAGCCTAGTTTTCTTTGTACTTCATCATGAATCCTATGATAGTTTTCCACTGGCTTTTCATGACAAGATTCCAAGTTTTGTCTCTGTATTTAGAGTATTAAAAGTACTGTAGATAACATGGCAATGTGTAGTTAAAATGGATTTTAACAGAAAGAAGTATTGTACAGTGGAGGAGACTCAACACACACACAAACAGCCTAGGTGTCCTCTCTATAAGCACTGCAGCTTGGATAGAAAGATATCCTGGCAGCTGAAAGCCAAGAATTACTACAAAGTCACACTGCACTACAAACCTCACTCAAGAGGTTTATTGGGAGAGAAAAAACCAGGAGGGTGGATCCCTCTACTTGAGCAAGAAACAACAGGGGACTAAACAGGACAGGTGGCTTATATAGAGCTTCTTGGGAAGATGATGGAACTATTTTGAGATATTTTTTACATTTGTTTATGCCATGGAACATTTTTTTAATGATGCAAAATGTTTTTTTTCTTTTATGTTGCATTTATTTAACTTGGTGAAACTGTGTTCCTTTACCTGTTTAAAACATCCAATGGTTTAATGGTGAAAAGCCAATAGCAAAGCAGGAGGAAGAATAGCCAAGATTATCAGACAGAAAGAATAAATAGAAAAAGAAATCTTGGAGGAAAAGAAGAAAGAATGCCAGAAGAACAAGAAGAATGCCAGAGATCAGCCGTCCAGCCACAGAGGAAGAGTGAAAGTAAGATATACAGAAGTAAGAGAAAGGTAAAAGCCCAGAGGCAAAAAGTAGATAAGACAATTTAAAGTTAATTGAAAACCTGACCAAAAAAACAAGCCAAGCTGTGAACAGATATTTATAATTAAGAATAAGCATCTATGTGTAACTTATTTGGAAGCTGGGTGGCAGTCCCCCTAAAGAGCAAAAAAGTTAGAAGCAACCAACCACAATTAGTCCTCCATTTGATGTTTGGTTGGTACAAAGCTTTTCCCTATCTTCTATCCTACAGCTTTTTCTGAAGGACAATGTTCTTTGCGTTATAGAAGCTTTTTAGCTTCATAAGATTTCATTTATTAATCACTGATCTTAGTGCCTGAACTATTGGTGTTCTATTCAAGAAGTCTTCTCTTTATTCAGTGAATTCAAGGCTATTTACAACATTCTCATTTGTCAGGTTTAGTATATCTGGTTTTAGGTTGAGATCATTAATCCATTTAGACGAGTTTTGTGAACAGTGATAAATATGAATCTATTTGCGTTCTTCTACATGTGGACATCCAAATTGACCAGCACTATTTGTTGACATTACTTTTTTTTAACCAGTGTATTTTTCTTACTTTTTTCTTTTTACTGAAAAAAACACTTGTCTTTATGTGTACAGAATTTTGTTTGGGTCTTCAGTGGAATACCATTGGTCAGTTTTTATGCCAATATCATGCATTTTTTATTATTATTGCTCTGCTGTGCAACTTGAAATTAGGGACAATGATACCTCCAGCAGTTCATTTATTGTACAGGATTGTATTACCTATCCTGGGGTTTGGGGTTTTTTATATGAAGTTAAGAATTTTCCTTTCAAACTCTGTGAAGAATTATGTTAGAATTTTGATGGGGATTATATTGAATCTGCAGATTGCTTTTGGTAAGATGGCTATTTTTACTGTGTGAATTCTACCTATTCTTGACCATGAGACATTTTTCTATCTTCAAATATCTTCTTCAGTTTTATTTTCACAAATGTGAAGTTTTATTATAGAAGTTTTCAACTTTTTTTCTTAGAGTTACTCCAAGATATTTTATATTATTTGGGACCATTATGAAACTTTTGCTTTTCTGATTACTTGCTCAAGTCTTTGTCATTTGTATACAGGAGGCCTTTTGTTTCTTTTGAGTTTATCTTCTTTTCAGCTACCTTGCTGAAAGTATTTTTTAACTTAGTAGTGGAGTTTTTAGAGGAGGTGAATTTTTTAGGGTCACCTATGTATATTATTGTATCATGTAGAAATAAACGTACTTTGACTTCTTCCTTTACAATTTGTATCTCCTTGATCTTTTTTCAGTTGTCATATTGCCCTAGCTATGACTTTAAGTACTGTATTGAATAGGTGTGGAGAGAATGTTTGTTCCTGATTTTAGTGGCATTGCTTTGAATCTTTCTCCACTTAATTTTATGTGGGCTGTAAGCTTGCTGTAAACTTTCTGCCTTAGTTTGGATTTCTATTGCTGTGAATAGACATCATGACCAAGGCAACACTCATAAAGTAAAGCATTTCATTGGGGCTGGCATAGAGTTCAGACATTTAGTTCATTATCATAATGGCAGGACATGGCTGTGTATAGGCAGACATTGTGCTTGAAAAGGAGCTAAGATCTACAAGCACCAAAGACAACTGAAACACACTTCTGCCAGCAATGCTATGCCTTCTCATAGTTCCATTCCATGTAAGCGTATGGAGGCCAATTACCTTCAAACTACCACAATCCGTTTCCTGGTTTATAACAGTATCATAATGCAAAATGCATGTAGTCTAACTTCAAAAGTTCCCATAGTCTATCACAGTCTCAATAATGTTTAGAAGCTTAAAGTTCACAGCCTCTTTTTATATTAATACAATCCCATAATTGTAATTTTCTACAAAATAAAATTTTAAAAAATATATTATCTACTTTCAACATATAATGGCACAGGATATACATTACCATCCTAAAACATATAGAAGGGAGCATAGTGGGAAAAGACTAAACCAAAGCCAAACTGAAAACTAGATGGGCAAACTCCAAACTCTGCATCTTCACGTCTGATGTTGAAGTTCTTTTAGTTCTGTTGACTACAGCATACCTTTGTCTCTTCAGCTGGTTATAGCTTTTCTTGACAAATATCTCATAGCTCTAGCATCTCCAACATTTTGAGGTCTCCAAGGCAATCCAGGTTTCACCTTCACAGCTACATACAATGACCTCCCTGGGCATTCCTTCAGAGATACCACTGACACTTACCTGACCTCAGAAGCTTTCCTTAGTCTTGGAGGAAGATTTTATAATTCATTTTTTCTACCCTTGACCCTAAAGCTAGAACCCTATGACCAAACAGGCCAAGTTCTGCTGCTTTCTGGGGCTAGAACATGGTCCTCTTGTTCAGTTACATATTTCCTGACTTTCTGTTTTCAATGGTTTCCTTCATTGCTTAATTTGGGCTGTTCTGAAACTCATTCTGTAGACCAGAATGACTTCACACTCAAAGATTTTCCAGCCTCTCCCTTCTTAATACTGGGATAAAAGGCATGTCCTGCCATGCCTGGACCTAAACTGTTTAATTTTTTCACAAGTTTTGAAAGCTCAGTTGGTGGGGTCTTGTCCTGAAGTCACCACTTTGTCCAGTCCATTTCTTATTATCTGTAAGATTGAACAGGACTTAGCTCCAGACCATTCTGTAATACCCTTTTCTCCTTGAACTGCACATTTTGTATTTTTCCTTTCTTAGCTTCCTTTTTTTTCATTATAGATCTGAATAAAAATAAATGTTAATAACCACATGCCCAAATCAATATTGGGTGTTGTTTTAAGATTTTTTTTTTCTGCCAGTTAGAATAAACTATTTCTCTACATTGTAGACTAAGGCATACTTATAGAATAAGGAAAAATGTAGCCTCACCACTAAAATATCTCAAGAATTATCTCTTGGCAACATACTAAAATTGTCTTCGGAAACCTGTGAAGCCAGGCCCCCACAATTTACATCACCTTCAGCACTACTGTCTTCCAAGCTCCTACTAGTATGGCCCATTAAACAATGCTTAAAGCATTCCACTGCTTTCCTAACCCAAAGAACCAATGTCCAAATTTGTCCAGACTAAAACATGGTCAGGCCTGTCACAGCAATCCCCCAGTCCCTAGTATCAATGTCTGTTTTAGTTAGGGTTTCTATTGCTGCAACAAAACACCATGATCAAAAAGCAACTTGAGGAGAAATGAGTTTATTCAGTTTACACTTCTATGTTGTTGTTTATCACCAAAGAAATTCAGAATAGGAACTCAAGCAGGACAGAAACCATCTGTGTGTTTCTATTCTGTGAAATGACTTGACCGGTATTGGTCTTAGCTCTCTTGAAAGTCTGGTAGGATTCTATGCTCAAACCATCTGGCTCTGGTTTTTTGGTTTTGTTTATGCTTTTTATTTGGTTGGGAGACTTTTTAACAACTGTTTCTTTTTCGCTGGAGTTATAGGTCTACATTAATTGCTTAATTTATCTTAATTTAACTGTGGTAAGTGATACCTATGCAAAAAATTACTTGTGCCTATTGAGCTTGCTGCTTTGAGCATAGGCATACGGACACTGGTCATAGACACAGAGTAACTTACAGGAGTAGGAACACATATGAACCTTGAGGTTGTTGAAAGAGCTGAGAGTCTTTTTGCAAACCAAGCAGATGGGGATCACTGCTCACTTTGGGGGGCTTTTCACAACTACCTCAGCCTGGCCCAGTAGTGGAGACTCTAGGGTCTCTGATTCTGTCTGGTAGATGCCCATGATCCCACTGGGCATGAAATAGCAACTTACACACTCCAGTAGATTTCACTGAACTTCAGCTTCTTGGATTCTGAAATGAGGCTGATGCCTTGGAGAAGTTAAGAGTCATATTTTGGTGTGGTTTCTGAAAACAATGAGGTGGCAAGCCGCTTTCTGGACTGCAGAATGACAAGTGACCACACGTATGATTCTTCTCAGATCACACTTTATTGGAGTACAGCTCAGTTGAGAATGGTGAAAGATGACCCTGTGCCTGAAATGCAGCCAGCTAATATAGGAAAGAGGGATGCCTATAGACGTATGATTGGTGCCCTAAGTAATGCCTCATTAGCATATAGCTGGTGATAGGAGGTAGGGGTAGGGTTAGGGTCAGAGTTAGGGTTAGGAGTTAGGGTCAGAGTCAGGATCAGGGCCAGGGTTTCAGGGTTAGGGTTAAAGTTAGGGTCAGGGTCACAGTCAGGGTCAAAATCAGGGTTAGGGGTCAGGGTTAGGGTCAGGGTTAGGGGTCAGGGTCAAAGTCAGAGTCAGGGTCAGGGATAGGGGTCAGGGTTAGGGTTAGGGTTAGGGTTAGGGTTAGGGGTTAGGGGTTAGGGGTTAGGGTTAGGGTTAGGGTTAGGGTTAGGGTTAGGGTTAGGGTTAGGGTTAGGGGTTAGGGTTAGGGTTAGGGTTAGGGTTA
>PVIH01010324.1:0-39230 GCA_004025045.1 Sigmodon hispidus
GGGAGAGAGGACATCCTTGTCTAGTTCCTGATTTTAGTGGGATTGCTTTGAGTTTTTCTCCATTAAGTTTGATACTGGCTGTCGGCTTCTTGTAAATCACCTTTATTATATTTAGGTATTCTCCCTGTATTCCTGATCTCTCCAGGGCTTTAATCATAAAGGAGTGTTGGATTTTGTCAAAGGCTTTTTCAGCATCTAAAGATATGATCATGTGGTTTTGTTCCTTTAGTTTGTTTATATGATGGATAATATTTACAGTTTTTTATATGTTAAACCAGTCCTGCATGTCTGGGATGAAGCCTACTTGGTCGTGGTGGATGATATGTTTTATACATTATTGTATATGGTTTGCCAAAATTTTGTTGAGAATTTTTACATCAATATTCATGAGGGAAATTGGTCTGTAATTCTCCTTCTTTGTTGTGTCTTTGGGTGGCTTGGGAATTAGGGTGATTGTGACCTCATAAAGAATATTTGGCAATATTCCTTCAGTTTCAACTGTGTGAAATAGTTTGAGGAGCAACGGTAGTAATTCTTCTTTGTATGTTTGGTAGAATTCGGCACTAAAACCATCTGGGCCAGGGCTTTTATTTTTGGGGAGGTTTTTAATGACAGCTTCAATTTCCTTAAGGGTTATTGGCCTGTTTAGGTAATTAATCTGATGTTCATTTAATTTTGGTAGATAGTACCTGTCCAGAAAGCTGTCCATTTCTTCTAGGTTTTCCATTTTTGTGGAATATAGATTTTCAAAATATGATCTGATGATTCTATATATTTTCTGGGGGTCTGCTGTTATGTCCCCCTTTTCATTTCTGATTTTGTTGATTTGAACAGTCTCTCTCTGTTTTTTGATTAGTTTGGCTAAGGGCTTATCTATCTTGTTAACTTTCTCAAAGAACCAACTCTTAGATTCATTGATTCTTTGTATTGTTCTTTTTGTTTCAATTGTATTGATTTCAACTCTAAGTTTGATTATTTCCTGCTATCTACTCCTTCTAGGTGAGTTTTCTTCTAATTGTTCTAAGTCTTTCAGCTGAGCTGCTAGGTCTCTAGTGTGGGATTTTTCTAGGTTTTTCATGTAGGCATCTAGCGCTATGAATTTCCTCTTAAGACTGCTTTCATTGTGTCCCACAAGTCTGGATACATTGTGGATTTATTTTCAATAAATTCTAGGAAGACTTTGATTTCTTTCTTAATTTCTTTTTTGACCCAGATATGGTTCAGCTGAGTGACGTTTAGTTTTCATGAGTTGGTAGGCTTTCTTTGGGTTTTGATGTTATTGAACTCTAACTTTAGGCCCATATGGTCTGATATGTTATAAGGGATTATTTCCATTTTTTGTATCTGTTGATATTTGCTTTATGACCAATTATGTGGTCAATTTTGGAGAAAGTTCCATGAGGAGTTGAGAAATATGTATATTCCTTTGAGTTTGGGTGGAAAATTCTGTAGATATCTATGAAATCCATTTGCATCATAACCTCTTTTAGACTCCTTACTTCCCTGTTGAGTCTCTGTCTGGTTGACCTATCAAGGGTTGAAAGTGGGGATTGAAGTCTCCCATTATTAGGGTATAAAAATTGATGTGGGATTCGAGCTTTAGCAGTGTTTCTTTTACATAAGTAGATGCCCTTATATTAGGGGCATAAATATTCAAGATTGAAACCTCCTCTTGACCAATTTTTCCTGTGATGAATACGTAGTGACCATCTTGGTCCCTTTTAATTGCTTTTAGCTTAAAGTCTACTTTTTTAGTTATTAAGATTGCAACCCCTGCTTGTTTCTTAGGAACATTTGACTGGAAAATCTTTTCCCAACCCTTTACTCTAAGCCTGTGTCTGTCCTTGCGGTTGATGTGTGTTTCTTTTAGGCAACAGAAGGATGGCTTCTGTTGTTGTATCCATCTTGTTAGTGTGTGACATTTTATAGGAGAGTTGAGTCCATTGATATTAAGGGAAATTAGTGACCATTGATTCATATTTCCTGCCATTTTTGGTGGTAACTTGTTTGTCTTTCTTTTCTCTGTAGTATTCTTCTGTGGAATTTTGATTGTTTGTGGTTTCATGGGTGTATCTGGGGTCCTTAGGTTGGAGTCTTCCCTATGATACTCTCTGTAGTGCTGGATTGGTAGATAGATATTCTTTCAGTCTGACTTTGTCCTGAAATACCTTGTTTACTCCATCTATGGTGATTGATAATTTTGCAGGGTATATTATTCTAGTTTGGCAGCCATGCTGTTTTTGTGTCTGTATAACTTCTGACCAAGCCCTTCTAGCTTTCATCATTTCCATTGAATAGTCAGGTGTTATTCTGATGGGTCTATCTTTATATGTGAGTTGGCCCTTTTCTTTTGTAGCTCTTAAAATTTTTTCTTTGGTCTGTATGTTTTGTGGCTTGATTATAATATGGCATGCTGACTTTTTTTTTTCGATCATTTCTATTTGGTGTTCTGTAAGCTTCTTGTATCTTAATAGGCATTTCCTTCTTCAGGTTAGGGAAGTTTTCTTCTATGATTTTATTGAAAACATTATCTGTGCCTTTGAGCTGGTATTCTTCTCCTTCTTCTATTACTATTATTCTCAAATTAGATCTTTTCATGATGTCCCAGATTTCCTGAACATTTTGAGTTATGGCTTTTTTAGTTTTACTGTTTTCTTTGACTGATATATCTATTTGAGCTACTGAGTCTTCCACTTCACAGATTCTATCTTCCGTCTCTTGAACTCTGTTTGTTATGCTTGTATCTGTGATTCCAGTTTTTTTCTTCAGATTTTCTATTTCCATCTTTGCTTCATTTTGTGCCTTTTTTATTGCTTCTATTTCAGCTTTTAGTTCCTGGCATGCTTCTTTCATAGACTTGTTCATCTCTTCCAATTTTTTGTTTGTATTTTGTTCTGTTTCTTTAAGGCTATTTTTCACACCTTCTTTGAGAGCTTTGATGATCATCATAAAGGAATTTTTGGTGTTGCTTCTTTCTGTTTCCTCTTCATTGCTCAGTTCAGGACTTGTATTTGTAGGATCGCCACTGCCACTTTCTTCTGGAGTTACCCTGTTGTTCTTTATATTATTATGTAAATTTTTGCACTGGCATCTGCCCATGGCTTCAGTGGTTCACGATTAGGTGGCTCCTGGTCAGTTGTGGCACTCGGGCTTGTGTGCCTCCTGTCACCTCTGAGGCAAAGGTCTGCTCAATCTCTACCTCTACTCTGGGCAGGGGACTGAATTTCAAGTCTTCAATCTTTCTCTGTTTGACCAATTTGGGGTGGGATGGCAGCCTTGCAAATTTCCTCAGCAGCAGCTGGGGGGACCGTGGCAGTCAGAGCTTATCTCTGTCTGCTACAGAGTGCATGGTGCACACTCTGTAGAGAGGACCCGGTCCAGGAACCATAACCATAACCAATGGGAGCTCAACTCTCCCTGGCAGGGATACAGGCACTTGGGCCTGCTGACTCCTCCTCACCTCTGGGCGGGGTCTGAGTCTGTCCTTCAGGGTCCCCAGTCCTTATCTGATTGCTCAGTTGGAGGTGGAGGTAGGTAGCTGTGCAAATTTCCTCAGCAGCAGTTGTGGGAACTGTGGCAGTCAGAGCTTATCTCCATCTGCTACAGAGTGCGTGGGTGCACGCTCTGCAGACAGTACCCAGTCCCGGATCTGGCGACTTAGCAGTTTTAAGCAGGTACCTGGTGAAAGTGTGCCCTCTGGTCTCCTTCTGTCTCCTACCCTCAGGAAGGTGATGCTGCACCTCTCCACTGTGATGTTCTCCTAAAAATGTAAACTTCCATAGCATAGTCAAAATAAATTCTTCTCTCATCGTGTTCTCTCACGTCTTTTCTTGTTCGCAATAAATGTTGTAAACTGACCAAATAATAGACATACCATATATTCATACATTGATTCTAGAGCCCAAGAGAATCTGTTTCTTCAAATGGTGAGAATAAAACTTTCTTCCACTGCCTGCAGAGAACCCCTGTTGCTTATGGTCTAATGACAGATATGAAACCTGATCTAGTTTGCTGTATTGTATTACTTATTTTGGAAAAGAATTTCAGTTACTATATGAGATATATGAGATAAATACATTTATAAAGGGAAAGGTTTATTTTCTTTAATTTTTTAAAAAGCATTTGGTGCCTAGCCTATTGGTGCCATGGCTTTTTTACACATATGAGGAGTCAGCACTTTACACTAAGAGAGCATGGAAGAATAGAACACTCACCAGATCAAGGTGACTAATGAAGAAGAAAGAGAAGAAGAAACTGGAAACCCTTTGAAGGCAAGCCTCCAATGCCTTAATCATCCTTAGTGGGTCCCACCTCTTCAATGTTCTCTTATATCCCAGTAGCACCATAGGGTGGGGAGCAAGCCTTGGCACATTGGTGTTTTAGATATGAAGGAGTTCCAGATTGAGGATAAAATGCTAGAGAAATGTTTTAGTGGTTAAGACTGCTTATTGCTCCTACAGAGGACATAGATTCAGCTCGTAGGCTCCACATGGCAGCTCACAACTGCCTGTAACTGCAGTTCCAGGGGATTTTATGTCCTCTTCTGGATACCATGTGCCCTCACACATGTGATAATCATAGATGAACAAGCACAAACACCCATACAAATAAACAATTAGAAATGCCAAACTCTCTCTATTTCTCTGTCTCTCCCTCCATCTTCCTTCATCCCTCTCCCAAAGTTATGTGTTCATAATATGCCTTACATAAGCCACAATTATATCTTAACTACAACAGATGTATTAAAAATATAGCAAACTGAAGTACTATCCAACATGCCAGGTTTGTATTTCTTTGGTTGAAAAATTGCTAATATAAATGCTTGTTCACAGACATCTAAGTTGTGGTCATGTTGCCCATTTTAAGGGCAGTCTTTGAACATTCTATATGCATAATATCCACAACCCAGGGACTGTGATGATTATAGAGAAAGCTATAGAAAACTCATCACTACTGTACAGTCTAAAATGATTTATGCATTTGCTTTATAGCCTGAAGATTTACAAGATAACTTTGTCTTACATTTAAAACATAATATTTAAGGGGTTTTATCTTAGTAACTCACCTTGTTCACTTTCAGGTTTTTATTTTCCCCTGTATTCAAAGCACATTTAAATGTATCTGTAGATAAAATCATACTAAGCCTGCACAAATGTCACAAAGAACAACACTACATAGAGATAGAGAGAAATCTTTGTTTTAGTTGCTGTAAATCTGCTTCTTTAAAATCTAGATTTGTTACAAACACTGTAATGTTTTATAAAACTCCCATTACTGGTAGAAAATGAGTTTTACAGCACAAGAAAATGAAAAACAAATGTCTAACCCCTGTGCATCCATATTCAATATAATATTTTTCTTAAAAGAAAACAATTTACATTTAAAACGTATAAGCATTGGCTACACATGCAGAGATGTAGCGGCACCTGCTTTGCACCCTGAAGAGCAGTACTGCAGTTTTTTTCTAATCTGTATTACTATCTATTATCCTGTGCGTGCATGAAAGCTATTTTAGCAATGTTATTTTAAATTAAATGATTATAATATAGCTCAAGTACATGCTGGATCTCAAACTCAATATCATAAGTGTGGCTCTCTACCTGTGAAAGAAGTTTATAAGTTTTATATCCTGGACCAAAAGTACATTCTGGGGATGGGGAAAAGTCTTAATTTTAGTTTTAGGGCATAGTTTTTTCTCAGATGGCAATTCTGTAGCATTGTTACACCTACTGCATGCAGATGCCATCAGACTACAATCAAGAAAAACGATTTAAAAGACATTTAAATTATAAACATCTCTCACTCTTTGCCTTCTGAATGCATTCTTTTTTTTTTTATACCACAGGAATCGCTGCAAATCCCACTGTAAGACAAATTGTTTCCTATGTCAGGCTGTCTTGACAGAAGCTTTTCTTAAGTGAAGCACCAATATACCACATCTGCCTTTCTTCATTTGTGTTTGATAGAATTTCCCCTACCTTTTTCAAAACCTTCCATATTTTATCTGAATGCTTCACTTCAAATCATGCTCAAAAGTCATAAGAGAGAGATTTTTCCCTACGCTTTTAGTTCAAAACTATTTCACACAACATTTATATTTTACTCTTTTAATTCCAGTATTTCTTTTTCAAATTTAATTATTTAATAAAAAGTCAGATATTGGGATATTAAAATAATTATTTTAAAATGTTGGTACTATGGGAACACTATGATATAAGCATATAAGATCTCTTGCAAGGTCTCCCTAGCTCCTGCACTGAAGCCTCAGGTGGACCCCAGTGCAAGCTCATGCATCATTGCTGAGTGATGGCTTCATTGTTTCTCCATTCTGTCAAACTGGTCATCATCATTATTTGACTTTCCGTGTGAAGTCCCCATGTTTGTTGTGGCTATTTCTTTTTTATTTTTATAGCATTTCACATAGTGACACATGTATAAAATTCTTTAGGCACGAACACTTGTAAAGACATCTACAGAATTCAGAAATTAAGGAGTGAAGCATTTTTATCTACTTCCAAAAAAATGTTTACCCAAGTATCTAAGGTTAAGATAATTAAAATAGTTTTTTAAAATAAATTATTCATTCCTATTATTTTACTCTCTTATTTTTAGATGGATTTTATTTGTAAATTCTTGCTAAAAAATGAAAAATCTATCATTTCAGGAACTACTGGCTATAGGCTCAGATCACACACAAAACTGGTAGTTCTAAAGAGCAGAATTGGAAGTTCAAGTTGATTAAAGTAAATATTGGGGGACTACTAGCATATATGTTGATTTATAAGACCCCCAAACAAGTGAGGAGGTTCCATAAGTTCACTGGATGAACTATGGCCACTATGGCCAGTTGTGATAGGAAGCAGTAATGTGAAGAATTTTGTATGTATAACAAAATCCACTGCAGAGATATTATCGTTTATGGTGCAGCACAAGTTATAGAAACATGCAACCAGATCTTGTTTTAAATAATTGTTTCAAACAATGTAATTGTTTTTTAAATTTTCTATAGTACCCAATAATGTTTCTATGATTTTGTGCTATACAAAGCTTGTTCAATTGGTCACTGTCTTTTCAGTGTTTCATAATTTGATGTGAATAAGCATGAAAAAAGAAAAGGTATGAAAGCCATGAGATAATGAGTTCTTCCTGGTTGTGTTGTCATTGTTCCTGTGTAGAACTGTCAATGTGACATGAATGTAAAGACAAGTTTTGATATTCAAAGTTACAGTGAGACTAAGGTTTATAAAATCATCTTCTATTGGTTAATATAAATGTACTTGTTACAATGAATAACATTTTAAAAGTGAGCTATTTTTTCCTCCTTTCCTGTCTGCACACACTCATGTACACACAGATGCCACACTATTATGCTCCTTTTGTTCTTTCTGTCCCTGTCTTTAATCGATGGCTTTTTCCCTCTCCACCCACATGTATCCTGACTAGCCTTCAGAAGTCCCTGTTCAGATGACACTGACTTGTCAATACTGAGGCTTGTTCTAATAGACTTTTACTGTTATCTGTCAGTCATATCCAGTACAGTCAAGCAGATGCGCACAAGACACACTTAGTCAAGTTGGCCAGTTTATAATGTTTTATCTATCATTTTACAGATGGAATAATAAAAGCAGAGACCATGTAGACAGGTCCTAAGTGTGATCTATGCTACATAGAGTTGGTTGGACACTGCTCCTATTAGAATTCTGTCACTAGTAGGGCACCAAAATATTGGCGTAGTGAGAAATCACCACACTGGATAATGAACTCAGTGGTAAAAAGGAAATTTTAAATGCTGTTATTTTTCTTGAAAACCTGTCTGGAATTGCCATGATACACTAATATATGATAGATATGAAGACACTTTTTGTTTCTAAAGTAACCAAATGGTTTATGAGCAAGGTCAAGTGTAATGGAAATTGTGGAAGAGGAAGTGTCATAGTATTCTTGTTCATCATTGTATTCATCCTTTTCCATCTGTATATCAGTGACTAATTAAAGCTTACCTTTCTGGTTCTTTAAGGAAATAAAATAGGTGATATTAATTTACTTGTTCTACACATCTTTACATTTTGAATTATAAGGCAAAGATGCCAGATGTGCTTTAATATATTCAAAATGGTAGAGTTTGAATCTTCTGGGATAGATCACTGGAAATATATTGAGATTTCTCAAATGTTTCACAATTTAAGACACAAGCACACACACACATGCGCACACCCCACAGACAGAGACTTTTATGAGAAACGGAGAGATCTCATTCTGTGGACTATGCTGGCCTTGATCTCTCCACTCTTCTGCCTCAGCCTTCACAATCATATCACTATATTGAGCTAAACATATTTTTTCTAATCTGCATTTTCAGTAACTATGATCTTGTTGATTAAACCTCCAAAGTATAGTGTAACAGATATAAGAAACATCCAATTTAGTTAATATTTTGTATATACAGAAGGTTACAGAAGAGGAAAATCAAGCAAGTACTGAAACAAGATCTTTCAAATTTTTGTTTCTTTTATCCTATAATTTTTGTGGTATATTGAATTGAACTGTGTGCTATGCACCCATGGCAAGTTGATGTTGACCGTAACATTTGAGCTGTTTCTTTTGCCTTGAGGTTCAGCATTTTACATGTTTTAAAAAATGGTCAGCCCTGAGCATAGACATGCAAGTAACAGTATGCAGACTTAACAGGTTATATTTAGGAATATATCCATATATGTATATACATAGACATCATATATATACATATCATTTACATATACATATGCTCATATCCATTATATATGCATATACATCATATACATATACAAATGCAACAAAAGTAGCAAAAAAGTGAGCATTAATTTGAAGGAGTGCAATAAGGTATATATAGGAGTGCTTGAAAGAAAGGGAGGGAAGAAATATAATTAAATCATTTTACACATATATTTATATGGAGAAAGAGAGAATGAGAAAGGGAGGGAGAGAGGAGCAGGAGGATAAGGAGGAGGAGAAGGAAGAAAATAACAAGAAAAAAAGGAAATAGGTATCATTTAGAAAGGAACTTAGAATATATTAAGTAAGATGATGTTTATTTCAGAAATGTTTGGTTATATAAGTTTATATTGAGGTCACTTCTGCTTCAATGATAGGTTTCTTGTTAGAGAGGGACAGAGACAGATACCTTTGTAAAGGTAAGCTTATGACTTGCTGTTAGCTTATTAAGAAAGAGCAGAAAATGCTTTCTATACATGTTTAATCTTAACTGCCTTCAGGTCAAAAGAATTGTCATTACAATGTGTCATATTTTGAGGTGGCATGATGTAACTACTTTTAAGTATTTACTGTAAGAGGCACAAGACTGTATCTTAATTTCCATCTTAGAGTAATGTTTATCATTTTTGAGTTATTGAAAATGGAGATGTGTCTTACATTGGAAGGGATGATGCTGTATGGACAGGCTGAAAGCTTCTGAGGAAACGGAATAGCAGAACTCATAGCTGACAAGTGTGGTGCACAGCTGTGGACAGAAAAGCAAGTGCTGAAATGAAATCTTCATTTCCAAGCCATAGCTTCAGCACTTACAGAAAGAAATCACCTCAGTTTTGTGTCTTTTTAAGCCAACTTTCTTAATCTATTAAGTATACCTAACAAGCCAAAATTGTAAGTACTAAAATTTTGTATAATGCATAAAAATTTTAGTGTTATTTCTTCTACTAAAATAATTTTGGCCTGAATATAATTCCTTTATTGAAGAATAATGTAGATATTTAAGTTTTCCACGCTTGTGACCAATTCATTTCATTCTACCTGGATTGCCTAATTGTGCTGAATATCTGCTTTTGTAGTAATAATAATAATAATAATAATAATAATAATAATGAATAATCAAACATGAACAGAGAAATCAAAGTAGTAATCTGTCTTTTTCTAGTGTTTGGACATTGAGAAAACGTAATCATGCAAGACTCAGTACGTACTTTTTAAAAGCATTGTGATATGTCTATTTCCCTTTCAAGACTGCTGGGTGGACTAGGAAAGATTACACATGGATAGGCCTTTCTCCTAGAAAGGGCACTACATGAGTTCAAAGCACAGTCATGCTTATATGTGCTAACACATACCTTGTGATGTTTTCAGTCATATCCCATGTATATTACTCACTAAAATGTTCTGTGAACACAGAAACTGAAATTCTTATTATGGTTTAAAAATATGTGCTTTGAAAACAGTCACTTTCTATGTTAGTAATTTTAATGTTAGTTTTTAATTAACAGGACACTTGTAAATGTTCTTGAGATATACTGTGATGTTTTGACATATATTTCTAATACAGATTTACACTAGAGAAACTCACCAAATTGTCAACTGATATTCACATTTTGAGTGTGTAAAAATAGGTATAGGTTAAAAACTATCATTTGTGATAGTTTGAAATTATACTATATATCTTTCCTTTCCTTTGGTCCCTTTCAATGAATCATACCACCACTGATAACTATCCTGCTGAATATTTGTATCATTTGGTTAACATGTTTCTTTGCAGACTAGCCTTTTTCCCTAGGTTCTCACAGGTATTACACTTTTTGTTACTATGAGATCAGCTTTTTAGATTCTTGTAGAAATGAGAACATGTTGAATTTTTATTGATGCATCTGATGATTTCTCCTAACACATTATCTCCCATGTTCATCCATATTATTACAAATAGTAGAATTTTTATTCTACAAGCCTAGCTAATGTTAGTCAACTGTGGACATACTGAATATAAATAAATTGTAACTACTGAAAAGAAGTACATTGTTGCATTTTAATGATATGTGAGCACAGGTCTTATGAAGCAGAAATGGAATAATGAAGAGGGAGTTTGAATGAGGGGAAAGGACAGGAGTCAATACAAAAGGAGAAAAGGAGAGAGACAAGAGGCACTAAGCCTGTTAATAAACTTCACATAGTGTATGTGTGTGTATGTGTATATATATGTGTGTGTGTGTATGTATGTATGTATGAAGTTATGCCACTAGAGTTAAAAATGCTCCCAATAAAAACTAGAGCACCAAAAGCCCAGTACCATTCACAAGAAACCTCATTTCCAATAGTTAGTGTAGTTCCAGTGACTTTCAAAACTATGTAGATTATTAATGTAGCTCTTGGTTTCCTCCAAGGGACTGAGGAAAGACTCCTATTTCTGAAGACACTGTACACTTAGAATATAGGACTGTGATGATTTTGACTGGATTTGACCTGGAAGCATTCTTCCTGTGGTCTAGCTCCCATGGTTCCAGAAAATAAATAATAACAAGTTGCCAAGGGGAGGAAACAAATAGCCTGCCTAACTAAAACATCTGTGAACTATGATCATTGCCAGCAAAGCAAGATATGCAAAAAGATAGCAAAATCCCCACAGATTAGTGACAACCAACAGTTATCTTATTGGAATTAAGGCCCATTCAGCAGGAAGTAAATTATGCTTGATACTGGAAACTGAGTCACCTTCCCAAGGCTGGAGTCAGAAAAAGAATCTAGCATTGCTACTTTGCTTGACTAGCATAATTCATTACTCTTTTCTAAATATTTGTACACCCACAGATAAGTATAGCCAGGACCACTCCCCGCAAAAAGCTCCTTTTTTTAAAAAAACAGCAAATGGAGAATATCACAATAAATAACAACTACATGCAATGCCAAGATCAGCAGATTGCATCCCTATTAAATACATTTACATCGCAACTCCTGCATTTATGGCCCAGGGTCCATCTAGGAATAGAGTGTAGAAAGACTGTAAGAGCTAGAATACTAGGAAATCTTCTGTGAAACAGTTTTTCTTATAAATGGCTACATAAACAAAACCTAAAGAATGACAATATCAATGGACATTAAAAGGATGTCCCTTATTGAACACTCACAGACACATACATATTCTCAGCAATTTGAATAGATACTAGTTTCTGCATTAGACATTATTCACTGAAAAATAAATTTCAAATTCCCTTCCTAATGTTAAAAGAGATGTATAGGTCTATAGATATAAGCATAATATTTAGAAGGGGGCTTGGAGACATGTCTCGGTAGTTAAAAGCACTTGCTTCTCTTTCAGAGGACTTGAATTGAGTTTTCAATACTTATATATTGGCTTATAATCATCCTTAACTGCAGTCCCAGAACAATCAATACTGTCTTCTGACCTCTGCAGGTACATTCATAGTATATATACATATGTGTAAGGAAAACACTTACACATAAAAGAACAAAATAAGTCTCTCTTTTAAAAAAATTAAGTGGGGATGACAGCATAATCACTTTGGAAATGATGAAAGTTTCCCTTTAGGCCTGCAATTAATTAAAAAAAAATAAGTAGCCCTCATACATATCAAGTCTTTGAAGAAAGAAATTAGAGAAGATATAAGAAGACAGAAATATCTTCCATTCTCTTGTATAGATAAGATTAACATAGTAAAAGTGGTAATCTTACCAAAAGAAATATACAGATTCAATGCAATTCCCATCAAAATCCCAACACAATTCCTTACAAATCTTGAAAGAACAATACTCAAATTTAAATGGAAAAACAAAAGACTCAGGATAGCTAAAATAATCCTTTATAATAAAGAAACTTCTGGGGGCATCACTATCCCTGACTTCAAGCTCTACTTGAGACATTAGCAATAAATTACACTTAATTGTGCTTGAATCACAAACTACATTACTGTCTTTGTGAGTCTGCTGCTTGAAGCTCACAGACCCCAGCTCCAGCCCTCAGATAATTAATGATGACATTTTTCCTATATCTTGTTGCTAATGCCATCTATTGCCTGTGATGTTTCAGTAAGATGAATGACTTAGCCAATTGCAGATAAAAGTGTTTTTCATCAGAAGCAGCCTGTGACACTACAATAGAGAACAAAAGCAATATGACTTTATGAATGGTAAAAATTCCCTCCCTAAAATAAAATGGTAAATGTCATTGCTATTATTGATTTTCATGCATATGAGAGGAGCAATGTCAACAATATTGATTCTTTGAGTCACATCTGTTGAGGGTAAAACAGTATCTACTTCCTGACAAACTAAATGTAATACAACATCACAGTTTAGATTTTAAGTTTACCTTGGCACATTAGACATTGTTTTTAGGCAGAGGAAAAAGGAAATGTTGATGTTTAGTGACCAGTGCAATCAGCTATGGTTAACATGCAATTTCACTTAGGAATGACATAGACTGAAACTTAGGGTCACAACTATATAAAGCAACAGCCTTGTACTGAAATGACTACCATCACTTCTTCCCATTTCCAAGAAAATTAAAGTTAGCTCTGGAGAATTAAATGGTTTATAATATGTCTGAAAATAAAAATAAGTAATACAATAAAAAGTTTTGTATTTACAATGCACATGAGTAAGAGTGTAGCAACTTTGACTGTTAAACAAAGAAGGGAGACCAGTGACACTGGAATAATGAATCAAAAATCTTGTTGTCTTTCTTTTTCTTCTTTCCTTTTTTAAACTTTGTGACTGAGGAAATTAACAGGAAAAGAAATACTTACATGTGATAATCATATTTTTCCCAAGCAGTGCGCGACATTGCAAAAGGAGATAGCATCTTTCTAGTAGTATGAATTGGTTTGTATTACCTCCGAACAGGAAATCCTCCAGCAAATTGCAAGTGAGCTTGAGAGGACATCTGATCCTGTCATTTTAGGTTTAGCTGGTCCAGTCTGATTTCACTTCTGGCACTTTCCTGACTTTACCTTGTGTCCTATATATAGCTCATTTCTTAGGCACCTTTAGGCATGCTGCCCTCCATTTCTTTCCACAAAGGGGTCTATGTAGCTCACTTGAAGTGTGTCATACTCATTCAGTGTTCTCTCTGCCTGGAGTATTCTGGTCTAGAATCATTTCCCAGCATGTAGACTCTTTGTTCTGAAATCCTTGCTAATGAAAACCCTTCCTGGATCCCTGTAGTAGATGTATGCTTCTGTTCTATCTTGTAGTCCCTGAAATGATTCAGTTTTCACTATTTGTTGTTCTGGTCTTTTCTAGACATGGTCTCATTATGTATCTGAAGCTGGCCTCTAGCTGGCTAAGTAATCCAGGCTGGCCTTGAATTTGAAACTTCTCTCATTTCCTGAGTGGAAATCTAAGCATATGCCATCGGGCCCAGCACTGTTAAGGGTTATAGATATATGTGTTTCTAGAAAGTCAGAAACACTGTCTTTTTTCTCAGAACTATATGTTTGAGAAATATATACTAAATATGTATTTCTTAGCTGAATTGATTACTGAGGTCAAATTATTCCCCTAGCGTTTTTTTCACATTGCTTTGTTATATTTTAAAATAAAAAATAGTCAAAGGGTCAGTGGTAAATATCCCCCAGGCTCCTGTAGGTTAAAGGAATAATAGCAAAGATTAAATGAAATCATTGATAATCATAAGATTTCTTTAAAATCTCAAATGCTTGACAACTTCAGGAGAGGAATCCCATGTTTGATAATGAGCTTTTCTTTCTTCATGGGTTCTAGGAGGTGCCTATGTGGGGTATCTCCTATGTAGGATAACTCCAATTAATAGTGTATGTGTGTGTGATTGTAGCTTATAAAATAGTAAATTTCTATGTGTGTGTGTGTGTGTGTGTGTGTGCACGTGTGAACATGTGTTCATATAGCTTATAAAATAGTAATTTTCTGAATTGTAAACTTTGTTGACACCTCATGGGAAGCCTTACCCTTTCTTTCTAAAATATGGGTGTGTGTGTGGTGGGGGAGAAGCTGGGATGTGAGCAGAAAAAGGGGAGGTAAGGGAATCTGTGGTTTATATGTAAAATGTAAAACCACCATTAAATAAAAATAAAATTAAATATTTAAAAAATAATGAGTCATTTATCAATGCCTATATCTGGTTAATATGACTAAGGCAACTAAGGGTATTTCTGAGTTTCTAGCACTCTTCAGATTCTATGCATTTACATTGTGAAGTATCTGAGTTTATGTCACTTATCCTTACCATAGGATCAAGGTATAGAATACTTATTTATTCATTGCATCACCTGCTTCAGATTGTAATGTTCTTAGGGAAAAAATGCCAATAAAATAATTTTTCTATGTTCTTGCTTGTATAAACCCTCACTTTTTTTGTTATGTTTATACTTAGCTTGAAAATATAAGGATCTATAACCCAAATGATTTCACCTGAACATATCTTAGGTTTAGGCTAATATTGTAGACATGATTACTAGCCCTCTCAAAGACCACAGATCAAGTAGTCTTACCCACTACTAAATTAGATTAAGTTATAAACATGTTCAGTAAAATTATTTAAAATGTTATACAATATTATATTTAGATATACTTCTAATTTAGATCTTACATCTTTTCAATTTTTGGTACATTGTAGATGTTTACTTGAGACAATTTAAAAATAAAGTTAATCTGTGACTGCCATATTTTTTATTATGAATGTATATTGACATCTCATTGCAATTTGTTCTAATTTTTTGAAAGAATACGAGTCTTGTGCACATTTTCATCTCCAAATGTTTCATCTCCAATTCCCTACCTCTCTGTGAAATTCCTGCTTAAATAAGTTTCTTTCTTCCCTTTTTTTTTTTGTAAATAAAGTCCTTTTTTCCCATGTATTCCCTTGTTCTCCCTCCCTTCTCCCTCCCAACGTCTCCTTGTCTGCCTTCAGCCTCCCTCCTCCCCTTCCCCCATCTGTGCCCCGCAAAGAGCAAGAAGTCCCAAAATGGATTAGCTTAGTATCCCTCCAGGCAGGTCCAATTTCCTCATCCTAGTGTCATGACTGGGTTTGTTGTTCATCTGGAGAGAATGGGCTCTGTAGTGCCAGTCCACCCACACATAGAAATACATTCTGATCCCTCCCCTTGAGGATCTAAATACTGCCTATGCCATTGGACAGCTGCCTATCCTTGGAGGGCCTATTTTCTTTTTTTGAAGGTTCTTCAGTGGTTGTTCTTAATTCAGTGAGCTCCCCAGAGCTCCATTCAGCCAACACTGTGGGAATTTTCCTCATATGCCCTATCTCCTTGCTCATATAAACTCTTATCCCCTGGTTTCAACTCGACCAGGAGCTCAGCCCCAGGCTCAGCCATGTGTCTCTGCCTCTACCTCAATTTACTGTTGGATGTAAGTTCTGTGATGGCATTTGGGGTGGCTATTCATTTGATTGTAGAAATCCTGTCTAGTAACACCTTCACTATTGGTTGGAGACCTAGGCAGGAACATTCTGTGAGTTCTTGGGGGTTTCGCTAGCACCCAGTCTTTTTCCAACCTCATATAGTGCTTTCTCTATTTAGATCTCCAACTCTTTTTTTTCTCTCTCTCATTGTTGCTCCTCTCAATCATTCCTTTCTCTCATGATTTGTTCCCACCCCTTCTTGATTGCTAACCCCTTACGCTCCTAATTAGCTAAGGTGATCTTTTCTATTTTCTCTTCCTAGGGGAATCCTTGAATGTCTCAAGTTTCTTCTGATTCCAACCTTTTCAGGGGTTGTGGTTTGCAGCTTAGGTGTTCTTTGCTTTTTGTCTAAATGAGTGAATATATCCCGTGCTTATCTTTCTGGGCTTATGAAAGCTTGCTCAGGAGGATATTCTCCAAATCCATCCATTTGCCTTCAAATTTTAGGATGCCACTCTTTAATTTTTTTTAACTGCTGAGTAGTATTTCATTGTGTAGATGTACCGCAGTTTGTTAATTCATTCTTTAGTTGAGGGGCATCTAATGCATTTGGGGTGCAAATGTGCATCTTTAGGGTATATGCCCAATAGTGATATTGCTGGGTCCTTGGGGAGATTGATTCCCAGTTTTCTGAGGAACTGCCATTTGGCATTTCATAGTGGCTGTACAAGTTAACACTCCCACCAGTTGAGGAGTGTTCTTCTTGCTCTGCATCCTCTCCAGCATAGGCTGTTCTCTGTGCAATGAACGCAGTCTTAAGAAAAAAAAAATTAGCACTAGATGCCTATATGAGAAACCTAGAGAAATCTCACATAAGAGACCTAACAGCATAGCTGAAAGCCCTAGAACAATTAGAAGCAAACTCACCCAGAAGGAGTAGACTGCAGGAAATGATCAAACTTAGAGCTGAAATCAATACAATTGAAACAAAGGGAACAATATAAAATATCAATGAATCAAAGAGTTGGTTCTTTGAGAATGTCAACTGTTTAAACAAGTTTCTTACCTTTAATAATTTGCCTTCTTTTCTAAAAAAAATAAAAATAAAATAGTTTCCTAATGGCATTTTAAAAAACTCTTGATGTTAGTTATGCTTCCCCCAACTCTCTTCTGTCCTATTCCCCAAGCTACATTGCCACTTAATCTTCCCTCCCAATTACTCCCCCTTTCCTATTAATATATCCTTCAGACAATGCAGTTATTGCTTTTGCTTTTGGTTGAGCACAAGAACTTGTTGATAAGATCCTGTTGCTGGGGCTGGAGAGATGGCTCCATGGTTAAGAGCACTGGACTGTTCTTCCAGAGGACCTGAGTTTGATTCCTGGCATCCACATGGCAGCTAACAACTGTCTGTAATTCCAAGCTCTGACACCCTTACACAGTTATACATGTAGGCAACATGCAGGCAAAACACCAATTCACATAAATTGAAAATAGATACATTTTTTAAAAAAGATCCTGTTGCTGACGATGTCACAATCCTAGTCACAGGATACAGAGAAATCAAGATGGTACTATTTAGGAAGCTTCTTTTCTGCTGGCTAGCTTTCACAACATCAGAAGATGTTATGTAGGCTGGGGCAGATGTCACCAGGCTTACACAGTTGTAATCTACAATAATGACTGCCTTGGAAATATAAGTACAGAGGTATAGCATCTATTTTCTCATTAGATATAAGATTCATTTCAAATGAGAAACACAAGCCCAATATTATAAATCTGCCAAGAACCCACTGCTTGGAACCTCATAGTCTTTAGGAGAAAACCTACTATTATTGTTTTGCTAAATTGATATAGTATCAACTGCCTTCTAAATACAGCTCAGACTTTATCAGAGAAGTGTCTGTGCAGAGGACAGTGGCTAACACAGATGCTCTCAACTGGTCAAAGTGATTAGAGTGAGTGTCCGTGGAGTAAACATCCCTAACGGAGTCAGGTTTAACTGGGTCATGTTTTTTCACATCCTCCTTCCACAAAGCTCAGGAGAAATGTGGAGGATGCAGTAGAAATATCACAGTAGCCAGATCAGAAAAGGCTGCTGCACAACAGTATCTTCTGGACATCACAAGCCTCTATTACTTACAAGTTCTCAAGATATATGGTTGACTGCACAAGGCCTGTACAATATCAAGAGAGTCAATATTCCAACATGGGTTGGCAAGCAGCATAGGCCCCTGTAGCGGGAAATCAGGAACTGTACATGTGTGCGAGTTGCAGCAGAACACAGAAGCTGAGAGGGGTGTGGTCACTCAGAACAGGATTCAGACAACACCTAAAAAAGAGACAAGATGCAGGCGCAAGCGTTCTCTCTTGCAGAGCTCTCGTGAAGCGTTCTCTCTTGCAGAGCTTCTGGTTCGTGGTGACAGAGCTCTGAGATGGTGGCAGGAGAGTGCAGCGGCTTAACTTTCTCCTAAAACCTTCTCTATTTTATAAGTGATTCTCACAAAATAAACCTCACTTAAAACATATATTATGGCAAGTTTATACCACGATAATTGGCACCCAACGTGGGGCTACAAAGCTTCCAGTTCACGACGACAAAGCTCCAAAACTGCGACAAAAAAATGCGATGGCTTAACTTTCTCCTAAAACCTTCTCTATTTTATAAGTGATTCTCACAAAATAAACCTCACTTAAAACATATATCATGACAAATTTATACCACAATGGGCCCCATTTCTAGCTGAGAGCTCTTGGCAGTTGATAACAGAGAGGGGAGGAAAGTTATTTCTTATTAGCAATGTGGCCCTTGGCAGTTTGCCTGTGCTTCAGTGGATGGACCTGTATCCCCGTATGGGGACAATACTAATTGAATTCACTGCACTATTTTAACTTAAGCAATAAAAAGGACATAAAGTGAATAGAGAGATATGGTGGGTTAGAAGGAGGCAGTGGGCATTGATGTGATAAAAATACATTGTATATATGTATGGAATAGTAAAGGAACCAATAAACATATTTTAAAATACAAATATTACATGTTTTTCAAAATCATCCAACATAATGAAATCATTGTTCTGAAATTTTCAACTGTTTTATTGTTTATTTGCTCATTCATGTAGTTATATATTTCTTTACTCTCTCAAGATTTATTGACACTTTCCAATTTCTAAGTTATTATCCATGATGCCTCAAATTAGTCAAAGAAGAAAAGTTTTCTTCTTTGAAATTTGGAATAAATACAGAATAAATCTGGAAAATAAGAAATGCACATGTGAGTACTAGAGGATGGTTGAAATTGTGGAACTCTGTGTGTGTGTGTGTGTGTGTGTGTGTGTGTGTGTGTGTGTGTGTCTAGTAGCAAGCTGTAGAGAACATACATACAATTTTGTTAATATGATCTGGGCTTTGGTGTTTGTTCATTGAAATTAGTATACTATTTTTAAAATACCTGTTTAAACACATTATTATTATTACTTTTTTAGTTACATAGTAGTGAATATTTTTATTAGTATTTTTGGTACTTTCCTAAGTTTCTTTGAAACTGTTTTGGAAAAACAACCACTAACACATATAACTGAAATAAATTATTACTATGCTCACAGAACTTTCCTGAGAAATTGTCAAATTACCCTGAGTACAAAAGTGATTCTTGGGGGCAAGAATCTCCATTTCTTTAATTTTTAAATTTTTTATTTGTTTAAGCCAAGAATTTGCAGAGGATACCTATGCATCATACCTACTTTAACCAGTGTAGAAGAAAAAATGAGAATGAATTCTTTTCATATTATAAATCTAGTGCCAATGGCAATATACCTAATTTATGTCTTATGAAATATTTGTGAATAGAAGGTACAAAGAAGGATAAAGAGCATAACAGAGGGACGTTAAGACCTGGGACAATGCCTATCTGAGCTGGATACCTGAGCTACTATGATAAAAAACTGGGAGACTGTTTTGGCATTTTTACAATTGACATCAACTGTGATCAAAAGGGTTTAGCAGTGATCTGCACTGATTATTAGGTAGCTTTGTAAGCAAAATCTTCTAAGCTCCAGTGATTTTCAGTACACAGCCATAAATCCACCTATTTATTTTCATCTTTGTGGCATTTTGTACCAGGGAAATATGTACTTATATACTTCACAAAGAGAACTAGTTTAACCAATTCATAAGTAGATTCATAGTAAAAGAAGTTGTTGACAAAAGTTAAAAACTATTAGTCGCTAGACAATAACATGGATAAATTCAATGGATTTCCAAGGTTATGAGCTAGAGTTATAATGAATAAAATCATTCAAAAGCATCCCTGCATAAAATATCAAACATGATACTTAAGTTCAGAAGTCTGTTAAAAAGGTTTTGTTTGTACTTAATATACAAAACAACATTAACATTTCAGGGGTTATAAGACCAACTTTCATGTGTTCATTGAGATCAATAGAACCAATCATCACTTAATTGTTTAAATTTGAGCAACAATATATATTTTCATCAGTGTGTCTGTTCACTATTTTGTTTCATTTTTGCATATATCTTGTCCTGGTGTGCCACAAGTAAAATCTTTTGAAAAGCCACTTAACACATTTCTGAGAGGATATCCAAACATTGTAGCTATATGGAAACACATAATAATCCCAAAGATACTGTGGTGATTTGAAAGAAAATGACCTTTAATGGCACTACTAGAATGTATGGCCTTGGTGGAGAAAGTCTATCTCTGTGGGGATGGGCTTTGAAGGCTCTTTTGTTCAAGCTCATTTTCAGCATGTCTGTCAGTTGACTTTCTGTTTCCTGCAAGATGCTGGACTCTCGGCTCCATTACCATATCTGCCTACATGCCAGCATACACCCCGCCATGATGATAATAGACTGAATCTCTGAACTGTAAGCAAGCTACCCAATTAAATGTTTTCTTTATGAGTTGCTGTGATCATGGTGTCTCTTCACAGAAATAAAATCATAGTTAAGACAGATATTAATGTAGTGTTTTTTCTTTGTTAGCCTTTAGTAATTTTTGTAATGTTCCTATAGATTTTACAAAGTTTTTAAACTTTTGAGATAATAATATAATTATAACATTTCTCCCTTCCATTATCACCCTCAAGACCTTTCTATGTATTTCTCCTGGTTCTCTTTTAAATTATTAACCCCTTTCACAATTATTATTGCATGTATATATACATATATCTATGTATATATACATATCTCTAAATATAACCTGTTCACTTTCTATAAGATCTCTTCTTGTATGTGTGTTTTCAGGGCTGGTTATTTAGCACTAGATAACCAATTGGTGTGATCTTTCCTGGAGAAGGCCACCTTTCTTGCTCTAAGCTTCCCTTAATTACATATAATGTCTTGTATAGGACTGAGGCCTCATGAGCCTTTTCCTATCTACTTCAGTGTTTCCATTAGTGTTGATGTTGTATGGCTCACATTTGGGCAGTCATATTGGTGAGTGTCTTTCAATACTAGCAAACTCAGTCTCACTACCAACTCCCTGATACTCTGGCTCTTACATTAAAAAAATATTTGCTAAACAGATAATCTAAATATTAGGGATATATTAAAATTTCCCAAATATTGAAATAAATACATACATTGATACCCCTGTCAACAACCCAAGCATTTTGTTCAAAATATAATTTATGAATGCATATATGTTAAATATGTATTAATATATATGTGAATGTGTGTGTGTTTTTGCATGTGTGTGCATGTGCATATGTACTCTAGGTAACTATTCTAATATGTTTTAAGCCTTAAAATAGTTTTTAAAGAAAGTCATCTCTCTAGATGAAATAGTTTAAAATATCATGTATAATTTTTTCAGTTGAATATGATTTCAAAAAGAATTCTACCTAAAACAGTCACCATGGTATCCATTTGTCTGTTCCAAGTCTGTGGGAACAGTGCATCAGAGCTGTCTTGAGTTTGCTGGGTTTTAGGGAAGGCTTCTCTGCTGCACTGGCATTTCCTGAGTCTTTGATATTGAGCACTGAGAGTGAAAGGGCATTAAGCTGTAATAAAAAGGGGAAGGAAGAAGAGTGTGGACCTTATAAACCTCTCTCGGAATTCTTAGGGCTCTTGATGCTTGTGTATACATTTTTCCTTTGGCTAAAGATTCTTTCAGACAAAAGACATTGAATTTTACAGTTCAAATGCCACAATTCTACAAGGATTTCTAAAGCAATAACAAGAACTAATCGCTGATTTAAACTGATTAAACACTCACCTATCATAAAAAAACCATAAAAGGGTATTCTTTATCTGTGTGATTTTATTTGTATGTCTTGAAAGAATGTCTTCAAATATATTTTTAAATTATCAATGGATATTTTGTGACAGATTCCTGTGTTTCCTGTGTAGTGCAGGATGAATTATAACAGGGCAGAACAAAGCTTTAAAATCTGCTCTCATCTCAGTTTCCTTGCAAGCATTTCTTTTTATTTATTCTGGCCTTCAGACGACTGAAATTTTTGCATCAAACGTGATCTCCTTCTGAACATAGGTTTAGATAATCATTTAACATTGTGCCATTTTTTAATATACAAAGTAAAACATTTAGTATTTTTGAAAGCATGTATATCTTTAAATATATTAAGATCTATATGTAAATTGTGATGCTTAAAATATAGCATATTTTAAATGTTTAAAATTGTTGCTAAGTAAATCTCAAGTAAAAGTTAATGATACATATAATGTACATTTTTGTTTTTTAAAAAGATGAGGTCTTACTACATTGCCAAGTAGGCCTGATACTCCTAGGTTCAAGCAGTCCTCTTGCCCCAATCATATAAATAGATAACACAACAGGAATCTGCCATGTCTTTGAAATATACAATATGTAATTTGATTCTGATTATTCACAAGTGGTCATTTAGTAGTGCTACTATGAGGGAATGGCAAGGTGGTTCAATGGTTACAATCACTTACTCTTTTCTTAGTTTTCTTGTTAGGTTTTGCTTTTTAATTATAAAGTTATTATAGTATTAAAACTATATTTACTAAATTGGTAACCTAATTATGAGAACATACATAGGGAAGCTTAAAATTTGTGAAACTCTTGTTTCAGGGGATTTTGAACTAAAAAGGTATATGTGCTCATATTCTCACCTCCATAAAATATATATTATAAATAAACATATATATTTAATGTATGTGTATAATTATATATAAAATTTAAAATAAGGAAAACAAATGTTTTAAATATTATGAAAGTCAATAAATATAACAGTAGAAAAGAACAAAATTGTCCAAAACAGATCTAAGTATGAGAATGTTTTAAACTCATAGCCTTATATTAGGTAGGTGAATTTGTATTCATATTTAGGTGTCATTTCTAAATATTATGCAAGAAGAACTATAAACAAAAATAGATTTAACCCCATGATGTTTAACCATTTACCAGAGATAAAGAACAAAAATAAAAAATAATAATTTAAGATTTTCATGTCTACCATAAAGGTGTGTAATCCAGATACAATGACTCAAGCCCATAATCTCTGAATTCACGATGCTCATAAAAGCAAACTTCACACTGGGTGGTAGCTTGGAGTATATAGTAAAAAGCTTGGTCTACAGAGTGAACTCTGTCTCAAAAAGACATCAGAGAAATCTCTGTAACTTTATACAAAGTGAGTGTGTTGGCAGACAGTGTGTAACAGAGAACTTAAACTGTTAATCGTGTAAATGAGAAGTCAGCGAAGCACTTTATCTAATATTATTTTCTTCATGTGCATAAAAGTAATGATAAAGTAAAAAAATTGCTCTAAGTATTAGCAAAATATAGTCACTTCAGGTTTTCTAATAGTTCATTTGTAATCACTAATAGAGAATTATTCAAAGTATTAATTTCTTCAGTGAAGAAATTCTAGTAAAATAGTATGTCCATTATTAGAAAAGTGGTTGAGATACACAAAACATCTTTAAATGTTGAAATATATTTTATTAATACAGAAAGAACATTCAATTTCTTTAAAAATTAAAACTGACAAAATGTCTACAAAACTATCAAAGATCATCACCCTCACGTGCATTGAAAAGGGTGTGGCAAAACAGGCATTCTTCTATGTCACTGGTTATTCAGAAATTTCAAGGCTTAGGTTTAGAATACTTTGAAAATCAGGATAGTAAGTATTATTAGTAAACATATTCAATAAATCCTAGGTTTTGATAACCAGTTGCAGTAGAAAGTGACTAAAAATTTCTCTTAAGGAGTCAAGAACACCTGAGATACAATAGTTAAATAAGAGAATCCCTGTGGAAGTTTCTGCCAAGGGAGTAAGAATCAAATGTAGCTGTGAACCCTGATACTGTCAATGCATGTTTAATGTACTGGAAGCTCTGTTGAAAAATATTGATCAGTGTAAAATCCCCATCAAAACTTTGTGGGCCATTTCACGATGACTTGCATAATAAAGATGATTTCACGTAGTTAGAAAAACTCCAAGAAACAAAATCCATGACTAAAAGCTAGCCCCTCTGTTCCCTCCTTTTCCCGACTACTAATATTCTGTTCTCTGTGGCTTCACTGATTTTGCTGATGTCATTCCTCCTGCTCCTTCTCTGCTTTGTAAATCTTATTATTTTCACTTACTTGTACCAAATCATTGTGTATGACTTTTTAATTTGTCACATCCTCAAGCAAAGCAAAATGAATAAGGAACAAAATAGTGTCAAATTGCATAATATGATTCAGAAAGGACTGGTGACTTAGTGAACAAAAGTTAAAGAACAGAGAGGCAAAGCACAGTGAACACAGTGCTGGATTTGAAGTCCTCAAAGGAAGGGCTGGGAGCTAGATTTCAGTGGAAAGAATGAGGCAGGGGATGTCTATCAGCTATGGAAAGGTATGTGACAGGGTGTTTTAACACTCATTTAGGTCAAAGCTGATGTTGATCAGCCTGTGGTTGAAAGCTTTTAAAGGTGCTTACAGTTTGGTGATTGGGTATGATATGTTATTAATGGTTGCTCTCTATGATGCTGATGAAAGAAGCTGTTAAATACAGATTATTCAAATAACAGGGAGAAGAAATGCAGCAGTAACAGAGAGGCAGAAAGGAGGCTCCTAGGTCCCATTTTGGAGAAGAGAAAATCATGGTATTACTCATGAATTGTAGTTATTTCCTTTCAGAGTATTTTCTACTTTTTAGTTCTCGTGAATACAGCCCAATCAGAAAACAGGCAATTTTGATTTTGATACTCAGTAAATGGATGAGACTTAAGGGGAAAAAAGTCAAAAAAGGAAGTACAGAAAGTGAATTGAGCAGCTGGCTGTAATTTTCTGTCAACCAGTGACGTGGTTGAAACCCAGTGCCTTAACTGCCTCGTTGTCTATTTGTCCCATTTGATCATTGAGTTAAAACTTTGCACTCTAGTGTCAGAAATACAGTAGAAACAACAGGGGAAAAGCCAGACACAAAAGACAGAGGTTTAAAGAACTCAATGCTGGGATGGTAGATGTCAGTATCAGGCCCAGTTGGAGAGGCCTGGTGGTATTCCTGGAGCTTCCAGCTGAGACTTCAAATGGATCAGAGTCTAAGTAAGGCTCTGTGACAGGAGGGCATTCCTAAAAGTGGTGGCCTAAAGTGCACGCAAATGTAAATGGCTTTCTAGAAGTAGATATGTGTAGCGGAGAACAGTGACTTTGAAACTCATGAAGATGGAAGTGAGACTGTAAGGGGCCAATCGGAATCAGCTGTATGAAGTGCTCAACTTGATTTTCCTAAGAGTAAAAATGTTCAAGTTTCATCAAGACAAATCAACAACATTTTTGGCAATCTGTGAAGATTTCACTCTGAAAATTAAACTGGAATGGAATCTATTGACTTGGAAGGATTTTTGTAAAGAATTTGCCAAATGATTCTTGGAAACCCATTGTATATGTTACTATTATTATTATTCTGATGATGATTATGATGATAATGACAATAATGCTGATGCATTTGAAATATATATAAGTCAGATTTTATAGAAAAGTGCAATCAATAGGATGCATGTATATTTTATATGGATGTGTAAATAGGAGAACAGATAGACAGAAAAGTAGATACAGTAGTACATTCTGTACAGGAAAAACAATGAAACATTTTAAATCCAAAGGTGGACAGACTAGAGGCAGATAAATTCTAAGCAAGTTAGTTAAAGAATCTGTGAGGTTGCCTGTCTTTTGCCCTATTCAGGCTTTTAAATGATTAGATAAGGCTTATTGTCATTCTGGAAGTGTATTTGACTAAAAATTTCCAATTTAAATATTAATAACAATCAAGAACACTTCAATGGTGATATAAAATTAACCGTCTTAAGGCATAGTTTGCATAAAATATTCCAGGAGTTCAGGGTGTGCAGTTTGCCACTCACCAATAGTACACTGATACACACTTATATTGCCCTATTGAAAGGAGGAACATTTCTGTTTCTCACAGTGCTTCTTCATGCTCCTGTCAGCTCAATGATGTTTCTGCATACCAGGAACACGGTGATCTGGTTTCTATTACTTGGCTTCTCTGCTCTGTAACTTGATGCTGATATCACTTGAATAATTGACTTTTTTTGCACAACTTACTTTCTCTGAGATTCATACATAAAGTTTTGTATATTGATGCCACTTGTATTTTTCCCACTGGCTAATTTTTCATTATAAAATATTCATTGTTTGTTTATTCATTTAAACTTCAAGTTTTCAGTGTGTTAAAAAATATAGCAGTGTTATATGATTTGGAAAAGAGATCTAAGTCTCATTTTGTTTCTGGTTAGAGGGAACTCCTATCAATAAATTTGCTTCATCCCAAAATAGATAATTTTAATTTCATAGCAAAAATTACCAGTTTTTTCTAAGGTATTTCTCTAACAATGCATATGTTTTTAGAGCCTTCATATATTTACCAATAGTTGACCCTACTATTCTATCTTGTTCAATTTGTTATTTAGTTTTCCTTATTAATTAAATTTTATGCAACTGTATGTATAAACAATACATACTAGATTCTCTCACTCCCCTACATCCCTAACACACTACCTACCACAACTGTTCCCCACATCTCTCTTTCATATGTATGTCTGTTTTGTGACTCATTGACATTAATTGTATTACTATAGGTTTGGAGCTGTGTGTTGGAGCCTTGAGGACTAGCAGAGAATGTATAACTAAATGCATCTCTCAGAATCTATCACTAGGCAGTAGTTCAGAGGTAAGGGCTTTTGTCCCCTACCTTGGCCAGCTGCTGAGAGGACCTGTATTGTGTGGGCTCAGTGCAGGTGACCGAAATAGTTATTCATTCATGATTATAGTAGTTGCATCAAGTCTAGAGAGTAGAATTTTTCAGCCCTTTATAATGTCTTCTGTATCTTCCCTACTCCCTGTTCTCTGTTTTGCTGTGTTATCTGATCTTAGAGGAGATGTCACAGCTCCTTTCCTTGTCTTCTGTCTCTTATCTTCTTCCCATCCCCTCCATGCACTTCTTCCTGAGCATTGAAGGAATGATATAAATGTCTTATTTATGGCTAAGTACTCATCATTCAACCATTCTTAGCACTTTGTATAACCAGAGATCTCTTCATTTACAATTATTGGTTGGAAAGAGTGTCTTCTCTGATTAAAACAGAGTAATGTCTGTCAAAAGGCATATCAACTATTTAGAGGGTGGCTCGGTGTTATTTTAATTTACTGAAAAATTGTATTTAATTTTCACTTAGGGACTATAATCTTTCTTGCAATGGGCATTGGCCAGGTTCAGAGTATTAGGCATAATTTCCCACATTTGGAGTGGGTCTCAGGTCCAGCTGGAGATTGTTTGCTTTCATATTTAATTCT
The DNA here is from genome assembly GCA_004025045.1 of Sigmodon hispidus. NCBI lineage: Eukaryota > Metazoa > Chordata > Mammalia > Rodentia > Cricetidae > Sigmodon > Sigmodon hispidus. The sequence goes on from PVIH01010324.1 coordinate 27,927, forward strand.
GTGTAGGAAGCAAAGAAAGCCCAGAGTGACTGAAGTCTTGAATGAATGTGTACATTGACAGGCTCTGACCATGTCAAACACCCCAGGTCCTGAGCCCAAAACCTTCTTTCTGAATGTAAAATTCAAATAGAAATGGCAAAGCCTTCTCTTCTGTATCATTTGTGCATGTTGATGTATGTACAAGAAATATCTATCATAACTTTCTCTGTAAGAAGTTTTAATGTCTGAAAATTGCTCACCCACACAAAATACTCTTATAGAGATTAGCTGAATCTGTCCCCTTGATCTAGCTATAAACATAAACACTGCCCCCTTTTCAATCTATAAATAATATCCTGCCTTTTGCACACCTGTATGCAAAACTTAAACTTTCTGTTCAATGCTTTGTAATAAATACATTGCAAATCATTTGCAAGAGTAACAAGTTCTCTTAACCACTGACAAATATCTCTAGCCAACTGTATGCTCTTGTACACTATAAATATTTGTCACTGTAAATATTGGTTTAATAAAAAGATGATTGCCTAAAAGCTAGGCGGACAGGAAGTACAGGCAGGGTGACCAGATACAAAGAATTCTGGGAAGAGGAAGATCAAAGAAGCTAGCCAGAAACAGAGAAAGCAAGAGGAGAATGTTGCAATGAGAAAAGATACAAGCCACATGGCTAAGCATAGACAGGAATAATGGATTAAGTTAAGGCATAAAAGTTCGTAAAAGTTCTGAGCTATAGGGCAAACAGCTTGAAATTAACCTAAGCCTTTGAGTGATTATTTGGGACTAAATGGCTGAGGGACCAGTTGGGCAAGACAGAGAAACTTCCTGCTACACAAGTGTGTACACCTTGAATGGCAGTGTTGGTCTTGTTTTTTCATAGTCATAGCTAGGTATGACTCTTGATGCCTTTTCTCTGCCAGCAAAATGATTTTCACCATCTGGGACTATGAAAGCTAGTCTTCAAGGAGAATATTTGCAGCTGGATTCCTGCTTGACTTGTGTTGTCTTAAGAAATAGGTCTTTTGATCTAGTTCTTGTGAACAAGAAGAGCAAAAGCTTGAATTATTTAGGGAGATTAATAGACTTCATAAACAACACTTCAAAAGGAAGCATACCACTTTTAACACTAGCATTATTTTAAAAATGAGATTGGATGTGTTTAGCATGATATGGCCATAGATAACAGGAAGATTTTTTTGCTTAATAATCTATGGCTACTATAACCAGCCTTTTTTTTTCATTCATGTATAGTATTTACTCCTATGAGTAAGGGGTAGTAAAGGAGTTACTTTAAACTCCCCCTCCCCCTGCCCCACACACATGTGTCAGGGTTCTCTATAGGAACAGAATTTACAAAATGAATCTCTCTACCTCACTCTGTGTGTGTGTGTGTGTGTGTGTGTGTGTATCTCAAAAGGAGATTTATTAAACTAACTTAGAACCTGTGGTCAGGTTTGTTAAAAAAAATGGCTGCCTTTTAATGAAATGGCTGATAATTCAGTAATTGTATTGTCTATAGTGTCAGATTTTTTAGTGGTATTGGAATCCCAAAGAAGTAGGTTACAATACCAGTAAAATAATGATTCAACAATAGGATAGATACATTTGTCAGAGAAGATGAGGCAATCAAAAGCTTTCTTTTCTTTGTGGAGCTGCCACCAAAAGGTGTGCTGTGTATTTGTTAAATCTATTCTGTCTATCAGGATTCAAAATAAAGTAGATCTAGACAAATAAAGCAAAGAATAAAAAGATGTTTAAAAACTCAGAAAAGAAACATGGAGAAAATGTGGGACACTATAAAATGACCAATTATAGGAATCAATTTGGGAGAAAAATTTCAGATAAGTAGAGTCCATAAATTATGGAAAAACATACCCATAAAGCTACAGAAAGCACACAGAACACTAAATAGACAAAATCAGAAAAGAAACTTCAGTAGAGTATTATAATTAAAACACTAGGTATGCAGAACAACAAAAAAAGAGTATTTAAAGCTATAAGAAAAGAAATATACAAATCACACATTGAAAAGATTCATTAGTTTCAGCCCTGAGTTTGATTATTTCCTGCTGTTTAATCCTTCTAAGTGAGTTTGCTTCTAATTGTTCTGAAACTTTCAGCTGTGCTGTTAAGCCTGTTGTATGAGATTTCTCAGCCAAAATTCCTATCTCACTTTTAACTAAAAATAGAAAAATAAAAGAAGAAAAATCTATTTTTATAATAGTATAGAAAGACAAAAAAGCCAGGACAGCCAAAGTAAACCTGAGCAACCAGAACAATAATGCAAAGGTTACCATTGCAGCCTTAAAATATATTATAGAGCCATAGTAATAAAAACAATATGGAAATAAAAAACACACTCCTGAACAGGCTTGAGAAGCAGAGGAACAAAATTGAAGTCATAAATGTTAGTGTGCATAACTACAGCCATCTAGTATTCAACAAAGATGCCAAAAGCAAACACAAGAGAAAAGTTAACATCTTCAACAAATGAATATTTATAAAATGCTAGAGAAACTAAAATCTACATGTAGAAAAATGAATTTAGACCTGTATCTGTCACCTTGCATGAAAACTAACTCCAAATGCGTCAAAAGACTTAATATAAAAACTGAAACACTGAATCTACTAGAAGAGAAAAATAGCCAGTATACATACGAAATAGCTGTGAGAAACAACTTTCTGATTAGGAACACATTTGCTCAGAAATTGAAGCCAACAATATATAAGTGCAACCTCAAAAAAGTAAAAAGCATTAGCACAGCAAAGAAACACTTCGTTAATTGAAGAAGAAGCTCACAGAATGGAAAAAATCTTTATCAGATATGTTTGAGAGAATTAATATTCAGGAAATTAAGAAATTTCAAAACAATTGAGTTTCTTAGAAACACGGGGGACTGAAAAACTCAGAAACTCTGGGAGAAATGTATAAAAACTTAAGAACTCAGAAAATAAAGAGTGAAGAAAACACATGGCCCATTCAAAAAAATGAGAGGATTACATGTATCAGAACAGAGAATTATCAAAAGAATAAATAAAATGGCTAATGAATGTTTTAAAAATATTTATCATCTTCAAAAAATAATGAAAGGGAAGTTAAAACCACTTTGAGATTTTGTTTTATCACAGAATGACAGAAAAAAAATAAACTGACAATTTTGATGAGAATGTGGGGAAATGTGAACTTTCATTCACTTTTAGTTAGATTTCAAACTGGTATAGCTACTCTGGAAATCAGTACCAAAAACATAAAAGAGCTGAAAAATAAATCTGACACACAACTCAGCTATGTTACTCATTGACATTTGAACAAAGGATTTGACGTTCTATTCCACAGATACTTACTCAGTCATGTTTATTGCCACTCTGTTCACAACTAGGAAATGAAAACATGACTAAATAGTGAAAATGCAGTACATCTACACAATGGAATGCTATTCATCCATAAAGAAAAATGCAAGCCCGAATTTTGCTTTTCATATAAATTGATAGAACTAGAAAAGATAAAGTGACTAGGATCTATAAAGACATAAATGTTGTATGTTCTTTGTCTTCTGAAATTCCTGGTTTCAAATATCATAACCTGGAGAAAGTGTAGAAGGCAGTAAACTAGGATGGGATCATGGTTGAGAGATCAACAGAGAGGGTAATATCAGGATATAATTGATCTGAATGGGGAAGTGGGAAATGGGGAAGGAGCTCAGTTAGAGATGGGTAGAAAGATGAGGGAGTATAAAATCTTCCTAATCAGACACAATAAGGAGTGTTTGAAAAAATTATAGGGAATCCTAATATTATCTACCACCTAAAATTTTATATATATAACATATATATATATAAATTATACATATAATTTAATAATATATAATATATAATTTTAGGTGACATATACATATATATATAATTTAAATGAAAATTTCCCATATGAGTTGATAATTTCATCCCAAGAGCCAAAGACTATTTACCAAAAACCCAACACTAGGCATGAGAGACAGCCTTTTGAGTTGTTGGTCAGAATTGTTGGGCTGACTTCCCTAACATTATCAGCTATTGCCATTACCCTTCATAGTCTCTCAGTGGCTGAGGTAAGTTCCCATTGCTTAAGACAAAGTACTTCAGACATAGGACTTGAAGGAGTACTGTATCTGCCCTGAAATCCTCCTCTTGGACAAGTAACTTTCATGATAACAGAAGGTGCTATGCAAGCTTCCAAAGGAGAAATACAACCAATATTCATACATAATTATGATGTCTACATAATAAAATGATAACTAACTTTGCTTGTTCTTCTAAGAGTGTAATAGTGGCATGTATACCTTGGCAGCAGGCCCACCCAACAAGAGGAAAACTATTGCTTTCATGAAGACTCAGTAAACTATCAGGAGTAAAGAAGTCATAGATCTTGGAGGAGATCTGCAACTTTACTAAACCAGCATACCTCCAAACAGCATTTTAAATATTTATCCTTACACTAACAGATATCATAGTTATCATCCTTATCAAGGAAATTTCCCTTTGCAACAGATAGAAACAGTTACAAAAATGTAAAACAAAACAAAACAAAACAAAGAAACAAAAAAACCCAAAACTAAACCAAAAAATCTATAGATCATGTAAACAGGTGGTTTCCAACTTCAATTGATAAATCTAAAACACATCTCCTTTACCAAAGGCTCAGAGATCATAGTGGAAGAGAGCATAGAAAGATTACCAGAGTCTGAAGACCAATAAGTTTGCTGTGAGATTGTGTCTCTTAAAATATATGAGACACTATCCCATGAAGTCTCATCAGCATGGATGCATAAAAAAGATTTAAGGGGCTGGAGAGATGGCTCAGCGGTTAAGAGCACCGTCTGCTCTTCCAGAGGACCCGGGTTCGATTCCCAGAACCCACATGGCAGCTAGCAACTGTCTGCAGTTCCAGTTCCAGGCAAACACCAAGGCAAATAAATAAATAAATAAAGTTAAAAAAAATTTAAACAAGCTAATTACACTTTGAATTAGCATTTTCAAAAGCCGATGATTCTATTATTATTTTCCTAGCTTTTGAATTCAATACTATTCTGCTTACTGCTGCAGTTAATCTCTGCAAAAAGTCTGTAAAAATTTCTTTTGGGTTTTGAATTCATTTTATGAAGGATTAATTTTCTTTCCTATCTCTTCAATCCGATCCCATGCATTTAATGTTGCTATGCGACATAAATCCAGTGTAAGCTCATGGCATAATGTTTGCCTTTCTATGTCAGCAAAATCTTCTTCCCCAAGAAGTTAGTCTTGGGAGACTTCCATGCCTCTGGCACTGCTTCTTTGTTCTATTGGTTTAGCATCCTTTTTCCACCATGATTTCTGCTATAAAAGTGGCTCAGCCTCCAAAATAGCAGTAACTATATATCTAACTAGTACTTAGGGGTTGTGCAGTTACATTATGACCAGCTATTTAGCATTTGTTTTATAAATGGTGAGTGCATCTCATATGTCACAATTGCTTCCTTGACTCTTCTTAATTCTAACATTGGACCAGAGCCCAACTAGATTTTGTACAATTTTTATCATTTAGCAATATTTTTAAGGTTACTGGATATATTAATTTTGGCTGTTTGATAATCTTAGGCTGTTTTTGTGTAATCTTATAGAGAATTCTGAGATTGCTTCTTTATATTCCTCTCTTTGAGTATGAATATCTTTGTGTTCTCCCTTAACAGGCTTTTTTTTTTTTTTTAAGACTTTTTTCTTGGCATTCACATTAATTGACTTTTTAAATGATAAAATAGAAATAAAACAAAAATATTTATAATAAACAATATGATAAACATTATGATAGTCACATCTACTTTATTTATCTTTTCCTTTACTAGCTCCAAAATGCAATCATCTAGAGTAAGATCAGAGAAAGATCAAACACCCTTCATTGCCTTAAACAAATTGCCCTTTTTTTTTTTAATAAAAATTATTTACTTACAAATCTAGTTGTCAGTGATTTTTAAGATGACTGTGAAGCATGGCAGCTACCTAGTATGATAGAAGTTCAAGGAGGGGGTCCAAAAAGAGAAAACGAAACAAAACAAACCCCCCAAAAAAGGCAACCTACTAGGAGAAAAAGGCCATTGTTTGAAAAACTGACCCTGATAAAGGTGGAAAAGAAACAAGTGTGACCGATCTGCCTATGACTGGAGGCTAACTCAGAACAGAAAGTCTAGCCAGCTGCTAATTACTACTCCAGCCACATGTTGCTCTGGTTGACAAGCAGATTTTTGAGGGAATTTGTGCCCCAGAGTTGGATGCCAAGTGTATCATGAATTCTGGTTGTAATAAATAAAACTCACAACCAGATATCTGGGAAAAGATGGAATATTAGAGAGAGGAAACCAATGACAGTGAAATCTCAAGGTAAAAGCTATCTTCCAGCTTTCTCAGACTCATTCCTCATTGCTTCTACAGAATAGATATCTATCTTCCTAAGCCTGTCTTAAATATGTTCTTTGCACAATTGTTTCACATGCAGATTAAGATTAAAGGTGTGATCTACTCTATTTGGTAGTTAGGCCTGGAACTCACAGAAACACAGAAAGATCTCTGTCTCTGGAGTTATGATATTAAACACATAGATTCCTGGTCTTTCCCCAGGCTGGGATTAAAGGCGTGAATTACCACTCTCTGATCTCCTGGCTTGACTGTGAGTGGATCTGTTCTCTGATCCTCCATACTGGTTTTATTGAATATATAACATATCACCACAGGAGGGTTAGGGTTAGGGTTAGGGTTAGGGTTAGGGTTAGGGTTAGGGTTAGGGTTAGGGTTAGGGTATATTTAGTGTCTTAACTGTAATATTTTATGTGGGTCTCTTTTGTGGTCCTATCTATTTGCTGCCTTGTATGATATGATTTTGTACCTCTTTCTTTAAATCTGGCAAGTTTATTTTATTGAAGACATGTGTAAGCTTTTAACCTGGAACGTTTTATGTTATTCTATACTAATAATATGCCAGGGTAACCCAGTGTTCTCTCATGTGCTGTTCATGTGTGTCTTAATAAATTATCACTTTCTCTTAGTGAATGATCCAATCAGTGGTGCACGAAGCTTGAGGAATTAAATTTAGTTTTAAAAATTATTTTTGTATATATGAACATGTATGTGTGCATGTGTATATAGGTATAGTTATCTCCCTTTTTGTGCAGTTTTGGAGGTCAGAATGTGGGAGTCCCTGTAGGTCTCATGGCCAGCAACTAAATTATTTACAAAAAGGTGATCATAAAAACTCAGATCATTCTCCAACTGCATGCCAGAGAAACTGGAGAGACTTTGACAGCCCAGGCCAGCACAGTTCCTACAGCTGCCACTTGCCTTTCCTACATGTTAAAAACAAAACAAAACAAAACAAAAAAAAAAACCTTCAGGTCAGTCAGGCTGTATCAATCTTCAGGAGTCAGTCAGATGTCAGACAATTTATTGTCAACATATTTTAATACAGTATAATTTGTATAAAAATAATTTCTCACTATAATAAAATCCCTGGTGGATAAAAAGGAATATTAAATTGAATCTCAACTCAAAGTACATATCATTTATTCCAAGAAGATGAATTGTAGAGCTGGGCTATATGCATTAGTTTAAGGGCCTAGGGAAGGAACTGGTGTGGTCTCTGTCATGCAGATAGCATGAGAGCATTTGGACTATTAGCCAACTCTGGTTCTGCTTTTAGAAGCTTAATATGGCCTGGCCCTGCAGACAACACAGATCATCAGGCTGTTAATCACTTCCAATTTCCTGCCTTCTAGATTGAAAAACAGGTTATAAGCCTTTTCTTTCAAGAGGACAATCCTTTTTTCTTAGCATACCTGGTTTCCCTGGTGATTCCTGAGTGCAAATGCCTTCCTGCTCCCAACATCAGAGGTCTATGTAGGATGTATTCTTCTATTTATCCAGGTTCTATAGAACCTGGAGCTCATTGGTTTTCCAGACTGTGTGGCCTGTAAACTCCAGGATCCCCCTGCTTTCATCTCAGTGCTGGCATTATTCACTCTTGTAGCATAAATGACTTTTTACACGGGTCCTGATAGTCTAGACCTAGGTTCTCATGCTTTTACAAAAAGCATTTTACCCAACAAGCACTCTCTGTCATCCCAGAGTGTTAAGAATTTTCTATCTTGTCAAGGTTTTCATCATGCATGTGCATACCAAGTACTCCAGTTTTGTAGTTGTACCTTCCTTGCTTTCCCTCAGGATTCCTTGTTATTGTTACAAGTTAATTTTTAGCTGTGAAGTATTATGTATCATTGCAGTTGCTATTATCCTCCTTGTTGTCAGAAATATTTGCTTATCCTAATGTCATAAATACATTAATTTGCTTATACTAATGTCATAAAGATAAACATTATCTTTTTATAGATTTTATAATATTTATATAAAATTATATATTTTACTCAAGAAGTTTCATATTTTTAGTGATGTTTTTGTCTTTTTCTTTTTTATGATTTTCTACAGACTTATTAAATCCTAAAGAGTATACATTAAACTGTATAATATACACAGTTTCATAAATGTTGAATATGTAGTCTCCATGAAACCATCACCACAATACAGATAGTGAACATATGAGTAACAAAATGTTTTTTAATCACTGAAGAAGCTATGTTTAAGTGGCTCTGATAAAATTGATCATGGAGCCAGATATGGTGTCTTTAAAGTGATGCAATAATCTTAGTTTAATGGAAATTATATTTATTTTTCCAGTTTTAAGCCCACCTTTTCTGTACATACTTGTGATGCAATTTCCTATTGCAAAGATTTATTTTTCAAGTCCAAAGCAATTAGTCTCTTACCCTAAGCCATTAGGGAGTCTGGGAAGTTTTTTATTACTATTTGATTAACCAGACATTAATTAGGATTACAAGTATTAGGAGTGCCAGTCGGTTTTCATAATTTTTAATTTTAAATATTTCATGCTGCTAAAACAAATTATATGAAGTCTACAATTTTAATACACATTTTAAGTCAGTGAGCCGTCAAATCAAGGGCCTTGAGCATGGTAGACAAATGTTCACCATTTAACTTTATCTCCCTTTGGCTTTGTGTTTGTGTCTCACTGTGTAGACAGGTGATTTTGAGCTCACAGTACATCCACCACTATGCTTGCAGTGTTTTGATTGTAAACATACAAAAACATACATAGTTGGCTCTAGCTATTTGCTAGTGTAAAATCTATGGCATCAAATACATTTGTACTGCTTTAAGTCACCACTTTATCTATGTCTAGGATAGTGTCATCATCCTTCAACCATTTCTTTCCCATTTCCGCATTCTTCAGACTCAGTGATCACTGCTCTACTTTCTTTTTATCTTCAAAATACTATTTTTTTATGAATAAAGTCATTTTTTAATCCATGCATACCTTTGTCTCTATAAATTTGTTCATGAGACATAGAAGGAAATGTACATGCTTTTACTCATAGGAATATGAAGTTATCCAAAAACCACCCAATTTTTCAACATTTAGCTTAAAAAGAAAATATCAATTGAAGTAACTCTGAATATATATACATACATATAATACATATTATTTAAAATATATAAAATCAGTTAAGCATTAGGAGCATGAAAATATTGAAGGTTATAATACTTGAGCAGAAAAATGCATTTGTCTAGCTCTTTTATCTGAAGACTTTTATAGTTTTCAAGGCATATATCAAACACATCACTTTTCTTACAAGTTATTTAATGTTTCTTATATTCTCAACCATTTTGACATTAACATTGTTAAATTGTGTTGACAAACGGCACAAATTGGGAGTCTACCATCTATACTTGCAATTGAACTCAGGAGACAGACACATGAGGGTCATGTGTTCATGAGTCATTATTGAATTCCAAGCCAAGCTGCAGAACAACAAAATATCAAGGGAGTTTGTGAAAATATGTAAACAATCAAAAACAACAACCCGCCATCCTTTTACAGACAACCTTACTTGAAAATTATCGTCACATACTACCTGATATTTAAATAAACAATGGACCACAGAGATAATAGAGATATCATTGTATACATTATAGAATGAAAGTATAATAGAAAGGGAACAAAAATTGGAACTGATATAAATATCACAGAATAAAATCCACTAAGTGGATTTGCCACACATATAGCACACTTCAGTATCTACTGCAAATGTTTTAAAATAGAAAACACAATGCAGTGATTTCCTCCATCAGTTGTGAGTGAACATGAACAGTAATTTGCTTCCTTTAAAGCTGTGATGAATAATAAATAAAATATATTTTTTCTTAATGCTGAAGACAACTGTGTTGTTTAAAGTCTTTACCAAAACATTTACATGAATAGGGTTTTTCTTTTCTATGAGGTTTTCCCTATTTTTTGACTTCAAAATGACACAAATAGGGTTTAAAATAGTTATAGCACTAGAATCATGGGTGTGGAGTTAATGAATGTTTATTCCTAAGACCAAGGTTCAACTTTCGACAACTTACTGTAATAGCTGTTACAAAAAGATTCAAGGTTTTAATATTCTCAGTAACCAGTAGGTACATCCACATACCTATACAAAACATAGTGACATCACATAATTACAATTAAAACAATTATAAGCAAGCATCTTTTTACTCATAAAAGTTTTTTGTAGACATTCATTCCTGCAACACAAATTTTGAGCCATGTATGTATTAGATGGTTTTTTTATCTTCTGTTCCTGTAACAAAAAGTAAGCCTGTAGATTTGAAGTCAGAGAAATCAATCTTGTTAACTTGGTGTTAACCTTTGGGAAAGTTTAGAAAATGCTTCCCTGCTGGAGAAAATATGTCATTGGAGGTAGGCTTTGAAAAATTTACATCTACACATTATTTCCAGTTCCAACTATCTGCATTATGGTGCAGGTTAAGCATGTGAGTTCTTATCCTCCAGCTGTAGCTCCCATGTCTGACACTTGTTGCCATACAACTTTCATAGTGGTCCTTTATCTCTCTGGAACCAAGGGCAAAATTAAACTCTAAGTTGACAGAGACATTATGTCACAACACAAGAAAAGAATCTAATACAAATCCATAGATTTTTACACCTGAACTAGTTATTTCATGTAATTAAATAAAAGGTTATATTATCACTTAAATTCATAGTGCAAGTGCTAAAGCTCTGTGGGAAAATGTACCCTGACTATCAAAAGGCAAGCTATTCTTACAGGTATGAAAGGAAGGTATCCTGGATGTCCACAGGTGCGAAAAAAGTATGAGAAGTTGGGTTGTACCCAAAGATATGGAGGAAAGGTATGTAACAAATTGGCCTGGAATTTTGTAGAAATAGACATC